>JAUPFT010000007.1:23227597-23402597 GCA_036936625.1 Parnassius smintheus behrii
GTGTGCGTGTGCGTGTGCGTGTGCGTGTGCGTGTGCGTGTGCGTGTGCGTGTGCGTGTGGGTGTGCGTGTGCGTGTGCGTGTGCGTGTGCGTGTGCGTGTGCGTGTGCGTGTGCGTGTGCGTGTGCGTGTGCGTGTGTGTGTGTGTGTGTGTGTGTGTGTGTGTGTGTGTGTGTGTGTGTGTGTGTGTGTGTGTGTGTGTGTGTGTCTGTGTGTGTGTGTGTGTGTGTGTGTGTGTGTGTGTGTGTGTGTGTGTGTGTGTGTGTGTGTGTGTGTATAAACCTTTCATAACTTTTTAACGTCTTGATCGATTGAGATGCGGTTTGCATGGCATTCGCATTGGCATTCTAAAGATCACAATGTGGAATAGGTTTGGTGATAATATGATCTTATTCGGACGAGTAGATTTTAAGAAATATCATAAAGAAAAATTTTGAAAAACTGTTTTTTGGAATAACTTTTAAACGCCTTTACCGATCTATTTCAAAAACTAATCAGCTCTTAACCTCAAAAAATTACGTCGAATGCCGCTTGGAAAATAAAAATCGGTTCATTCGTTCGTGAGATATCGAAAGAGAAAGAATTTAGATAGACAGTATTAGACTCTGTAGATCTAAGCCCAAGGTAATTATTGCAATTAATTTCAAACTTACTTACTTTCATTTGTGCAAACTTGCACGTGCTAATATATTGTGTATGTTTAAGAATTCAAGCCCAAACTTCAGACGCTATTACGCATTTGAGGCGTAAGTGGATTCCGTACTTAGGTATAACGCGGTAATTATTTTATTTTTTAAGTTTTTGAAATCAGTGTTTATTTTCATAACATTTATTTATTTAAACCCTTTTAAGTAGTGTCAATCCAGAATTTCATTTAATGTTACATTGATATCTTCACCTCTATTATCCCGCCCTAATGGAAGGGTGGTTTTCTAAAAATTTAAGATTCGTATAATAATAAATTGAATCTTAATTTCGATCAAATCAATGAACACAAATTAAAAATAAAACAAATGTCGAACATAAAAAACGTCACGATAAATCTCCTGATACTATCCACACCCTCTGGATGCTTGGCGGTCTACCGCTGTACGTTTCACTAGAAGTTTTCTTTCGCGTTCGACCTCTTTGAGGAATAGTTTACCACCGGCGATTTTCCCGTACCGAAATGACTTAGCGACCTTCAAGAATAGAGGTCACTCTTTTTAAAGGGCCGGCAATGCACCTGAAATTCCCCTGGGGTAGCAGTTGTTCGTGGCGGCAGTAGTCACTTACGATCGTGTGAGCCATATACTCGTTTTCCCCCTCTCCTATAAAAATAACCTTTCTTAACTAAATGCCCTATGCACATTAGTAAATCGTTACTGCCGCTATATGAGGGACACATTGAAATGTTCGGGAATAGTTAATATTTCGGATTCAGTTACAATAAAAACCTTTTTTAGAATTTGAATACTGGCCTCTTAGAATCTTAATGACAATCAAACAATAAAAAATTGTTTAAAAACAAAAACTATCTTGGTTTAAAGTTAACACGTCGTTAACAGAAATGAAGCTCACGCGTGAACATTTCCGTACCATAATTTATCACAATTTTCGTCGCGGCTTATCTCAAGATAAATTATTCAGCGAACTTGTTTCGATTTATGATGCTGAAGCACGGAGACAAACGACAATATACCGCTGGTATGCCGAATTCCGACACGGTCGTGTGTCGCTCAGCACTGTTTCTTCTACAGGTCAACCAAGAACAGCGGTCACGCCTGAAAACATCGCAGTTGTGCGAACTATTATATTAGATGACCGTCATGTGACATACGAGCTGATTCGGGCTGTTATCAGTATCGGAATGATTGCAATTCAGTCGATATTACATTATGAGTTGTATGTAAGAAAGCTAGTTTCCCGCTGGGTTCCCCACAATGTGTCCGAAGACCAAAAGGCGGCTCGTGTAGATTGGTACAGGAATACTCTGCAACGCTTCAACGGAGGGAAGTCAAATGCCGTTTATAATATCGTATCAGGTGACGAATCATGGATTTATTCATACGAACCTGAAAGAAAACATCATTCAGCAGTTTAGGTCTTCGAAGACGAGGTCAAACCAATGAAAGTGGTTCGCTCCCGCAAAATGGTCAAAGAAAATGGTTGTTATATTTGTCTCGAAAAAGGGGCATGTTGCTACAATTCTTTTACAGGAACGCAGAACGGTTACCGCTAAGTGGTATATCACGGTCTCGGTTTGTTTGCCAGAAACGATGCCGAACTCCGAAAAAATAACCCGAAACGTCGCATCATCTTACATCATGATAATACGAGCTCCCATACGGCTCGAAAGACAAATGATTTTTGGAAGCAGGAGAGATCAGCCATCCTCCGTACAGTCCTGACCTGAGCCGAAATGATTTCTTTACATTTCCTAGAATGAAAGATTTATTACGCGGTCAACGGTTTGAAGACCCCGATGTAGCTGTGAAAGCTTACAAATTATTTTGTCAACATCAACTTCAGACTAGAATTACTGTTTTAATGATTGGTTTGCACGAATGGAAAAGTGCATTATGTGTAACGGAAAATACTTCGAAAAACAATAAAATAAAATTTATCTATACCGTGCATGCGGTTTTTCTTATTCCCGATCATTTCAGTGTTCCCCTCGTATCAACAGAACATTAGGCTCGAATTTAAATGTTTCGTAACTGCTGGACGTAAGACACAGTGCCACTAAGCATTTAACCCAAGATGACTTTACGGGTATTCTTTATATAATTTCAACAAATTCAGTTTTCAATTCTGCTTGCTTCTGTGTTTGGGGTCGCTGAAGCAGTTGAGTAGCTGAAGTTCATTGTAATACTGTTTATCAGATAAAATATAAAATTATTTAGTATGTCATAATATTTTAATATTTATACACAAACACTCCACATTGTATTCAATAAGTTATCGATGATTTTATTGCGTGTAATTTACTTATTTTTATTTTAACGACGTTTTGCGTGCTCTACAGTACCCGCGGCCACGTGCTTGCTTCAGAATGAAATAAGTAACCAAACGCATTAAAATCATGTTTCATTTCATACATTATAATTGAGGTAGTAATCGCCGAAATATACCTTCAAACGCAATCATTTTATTTTCATTACTTTTAGTAAGCATACGGGCCGTATAGTGGCGGTGTGAGAGTAACCGCCACCACATATCATTCCGTGTGTCGTAAGACGCGGCAGAGGGAATCAAATCAGGATATAGGCAGCAGCGTCTTCCTTATTACAACTAAAAACAAAAAAAAACTGCGGTTGTCAACCCGCTTTCCAAATGTGGCAACTATATTTAATCTGTCATCGTCCTATGAAGCAATATGTATATGTGGGAGTCCTATTTGCAGCAGTGTAGGAACTTTAAAAGAATGCAACGGCAACGTTAGTAAGTATAAAAAATGTATACAACTAAAATAAAAAAGGAACACAAAATAAATCGAAACTTATAAAAACAATCAAACAATTAAATTGAAAACGTAAATTGAACTCATTCGAGTAGCCGACGGATACTATTGTCAGCAATAACAATATTTTTTACTTTTTCAATTTGTACTGTTACACAGTAGTTTTTGGATTTGAAAATAAATACTTTAATAAAAATAAAACAAAATGTTTGTTTTGCAAAACACGCACATTTTTTTCAGTTATCAAATGAATATCTTTTTTATTTTGCTAAATAGGTTTAAGACGAAACTGAAATGATAAAGTAATAATATCATACATATTTTAAGCGAGAAATTATTGTACTGTTTTTCCAGACATATTTGTTTGTTAAAAAGATGCAAGATACTGCAATCAGATTCATAAAATTAGTGAAAGTAGTTTTGTTTTTAATATTCTAAACAAAGAAACAAGCTGTTAAAAAACGCAGGAAGTTAATTTTTATTTTTTACATTAGGATGTTTTTTTTTTTTTTGATTTCAATAGCCTCGCGAATCATCATTGCAAGGAATCGGTGTTCTTTAGCGAGTAATAATTTTAATCTGGAGATATCCGTGGCATTGTGACATCGAACACCTCAGCCCCCCCCCCCCACACCCGGTGATTGTGCTATAAAGTGCTCGGAACGTCGTGTATATACAATAAGGTATACACGATAAAACCCGTAAAAACTAATTTTATTTAAATGTGTGGTGTTCGCGTAAATATAAGAAATCATTAAATGCATAAGTTGAAAGATCGTCATATCCCCAACCTCGAGCACTAGTATGCGATGGTGGCATCCGGTGGAGTTTTCGACTATGTGGTTTCCATCAATTCGCACCGCAGAGGTTCGACGTGTTATTTTCAAACCCATAATCTCTTCGAAATGAAGGGACAACCTGAGCATGGGACTTATATTCGCTGTTACATTACTAATAAAAATCGCTAAGCATGTTTTGGTTACAGCCTGTATACGTCCCACAGCTGGGCACAGGCCTCTCATTTCTGAGAGGGGTTTGTTTTGCTTAAGTATCACAAATTATGTAAATTTATATAACGGTTTTTAAATTGGTACAAAAACATGGACAAATGATAACATCACATAGGTTTTATAGAGTAAGGGTGACAAACGAGCACACAGTCCACCTGGTAGGTGGATACTTTGGACCATATACATCAATATTTATCCTCGATTAAGAATCAATATTATGCGGTTGCGTTGTTACCCTTGAAACCTAAGATGGGATACCTCGTACCAAGTAAAAAGAGTATCCGGTTCTCTACCTTACCATGCAAAACACAGCATCATTAAGCTGCTATTTTACGCTCGTATTCTGTGAGAACGTGGTCATTTCCATCTATGCTATAACCTTTATATAGTTGCAGAATGGCTCTTCCATGTACAAAATTAAAAATTTGTCATAAAACAAAAGCGGAATGTCGAAAATATCTTATTAAAATATTTTCTTTTTGGGTGTCTTATTCATAATATTTCAATAGACTAACTCATTAAAATAACTATTTTCTCATAAATATTATTTGATAAAAAAATTATATTGGGTATTTTGATAATCGAATTTTCTTGTATTTTCTTAACAAAGAAAAGTAAAGATAAATAATTACTTATTATTTTATCATCAATTACTTTTCTAAACTTTTTTTCTTACGAATAAATGATAATACACTTCTTAATTAAAACAACCTTCAACGTCAGAATTTTCAACACCATAAGTGATTTTCCTATAAAACCATATTATATACCATTAATACATTAATATCAACTCCGGTTGGCTTGGTTGAATTCCAGTAAAATTATTCCACTAATATGCCTCAGCAGTCTTTTAATTAGCCTTTTACAGCGGCACTAAACTATGGTACAAAAAACAATTATAAATAGTAAATAAAATCGCATCCCAGTCATGAATACCTATAGTAAATTGTATTCCATTGCATTTTTATATTTTGTTACTGAATCTATCAAAATACTAAAAATGATTATAACATTAAAGTAATCGAAACATCAGTTGTATTCTAACTAATACATCATTATGACAATGATTCATCCTTTTCACTAATTGTTTTAAAGACACATCTGTGTTTGTGAACATCCATTCGTTTTTAAAGAATCATTGTTAAATATGAACGAACTACGTATATCATTGTTAAATATGAACGAACTACGTATATCATTGTTAAATTAGTAAATCTACAGTAAACTTATATTAACTGCCATGGGTTATTAAAATCATTGAAAGATTATTAATTCATTGTTGTGAAAATGTATTCGTCAGTAGCAGTCTCTAGTGCCATTTTTCAAATCGACGTAAACAAATGTTTAGGATATTATTAATAGTGGTAATTCATTTTTAACCGTGTAATGGTGATGTAAGAATATACGTAACCTTATATCATGCCACGGGGTCGCAAGAGGTGACAGAATGAAATGGAAACAGAATAAATAGGCAGCAGAATCTTTCTGAAAATAATAAAAAAGCTGTGGTTGCCAATCCGCCTGCCAAGCATGGCAACTACGATCCTCCCAATGAGTCAAAATGTTGGTGAATGAAATGAATGAGACCTATGTTCAGCAGTGGACTTTTATAGCCTGTTATGAATGAATGAATGATAGCCCGTAATGTGGACAAGAAATTTATTTCACGTTTGTTAAATATATTAAACTTAAAATGTAATTTATAACTGAGATATAAAAATAAAATAATTTCAATATTAATTATGTAACCAAAGCCAAATAAAATCGGAGGAACATGTTGCAACATCGAATTTTAAAAGTAATTACTCGTACTAAATATTCCGCAAGACAAAAGAGAAGCAATTAGTTTTCAAAGTGTTTCTAAGAAAGAAACCAGTTTACTGCAGTATCCAAGAACATTCTCAATTTTCAGTGGACTTACACCTAATTAATTTTCTTTAGTTTGAAAATAAGTATGAAATTCTACTTTTATTAGTAACTCGTATGGTTCATTAAATTTTCTGTGTGTGTGTATTATATGCAATGCAGATGTTAATTTTTAAAATTTTCTGTTGTTGTTATATTAAAAGGTCAATAAAAAGGAAGTAAACAATAATAATTAACGATATTTATTTATTGAAGATAGATGTAGGTGTCTAAATGCGACAGCATCCACTTACCATCAGGGGGACTGTGTTCGTTTGTCACCGTCTGTGCTCGCGTTGGTCCAGCGCACGAGGATGGCTTGCAGGGACAGGGGGTCGCCCCCTTCAGCGGCGCATTCCGCGTTGTTTGTGACGATTTATATATATATATATATATATATATATATATATATATATATATATATATATATATATTAGAGATAGTTTAAATATTATTCCAGTTACTTTACAGTCTACATTTTATAAACATCACGTTTTAACATTTTTTTCTTTCGACCAGCTTACCGTCCGAAGATATTGCGGATCTTACTTCTCGGGAGGTGAGGACTTATATTAAAGTTTTTAAAAAATTTCGTATATTTTAGTGTTTTGTACTAAATAATGAAAACAAAGGTCTTGAGAAAAAAAAGCACATTCGTGTAACTTTTTGAACTGTTGTATTTATTATTAGTTATCAAAACATATTACCAAATTTTTGGTATTTACGAATTTGAAACAAAAAGGGACTTTAGTTATTGTTTACATTCATATGAAAGTGTGGCCGTGGAAGGAAAGGGGAAGATCTCCCGCTGGGCAAGGTGTTCTGCCCGGGGAGCGGCCAATGCTCCGTGTGATAGTTCGGAGATGTTGTATATAGAACATCTCATCATATACTGTTTATGATTCGTAAATTTGATAGCATAATTGAGGCTTCGGTGTGTTTCGCTTGTGGCGCGACGACAGCGCTTCCACATCACCCCTGCTCAGACCGGAGGTCTATAGTGCAGCCTCGACGAATGTGCAAGCGCCAGGTGATTGCCTCATAGTCTGTGGTGAGTCCAGAAGAAAGCAAGTAAACTGCAAGCGTGCCGTGAAGCAGAGGCGAGCAGAAAGGCTCAGAGCCGTGCCTAACACTGTAGCGCAGAGTGTAGCTTGAAGGAACAGGAAGCATTATTATTCCAGTGCTGCGATGAACCTTGTGAAGCTAGGTGGCTTGCAGGATATGAAGACTGCAGACGATATCTGATCGAATGGGTGGGGTACTCTATGACGGTGATGTTTGAAGCTTGAAGTTTTCGAAGGTTGTTGGTTGCGTGTTCAGATCTCGTCGGGGTCACCACTGTGGCAGTGGAAGGAAAAGGGGAGATATCCCGCCGGGCAAGGTGTTATGCCCGGGAAGCGGCCGATGCTCCGTGTGATAGTTCGGAGATGTTCTGGAGATGTTCGGAATTTTGATAGCGTGATTTAGGCTTCGGTGGGCTTCGCTTGCAGCGCGACACAAAAACATCATTATTTACTGGAACTTCAAAAACATTTTTAAATACGTATGCGTCTTGAATTCATGTGAACATAACTTCGATTAATATACAAATATTCATTATTATAAAGAATTTAAGCCGGTGTGACAGAACTATTCAAAACAAATACAATTAACTGAGAATAAATAAGTAATGACCTGGACTACATTGACAAACCGATGTAACAATAAAAAATAGTTTTTAATGCTATGTTAAATAGATTGAAATCTGAAAAAGTTGAGTCTAGATACGGAGAGAGGAATTAAAGAATTATTAGATGTTACAAATTAATGGTCAAATAACTTTAGTAATAAAAATATAATAACTGAGAAGAGAAATACAATGACAAGTGTGCAACCTAATGGATAACAAGTTGGATGACGAGTCCCAAAGTCAGTAAGAAGAGGACGATTGGTAATTTAGATGCCTAAATATTACTTACTTGGATGAAGTTTCAACAGTTTCTAGAAACGAAATTTAGCAATTTGTAAAAGTTTGAAAAACTGCGCGTGTTAAGTAAAACAACTTTAAATGTAACTTATTTATTATTATTAAATATATCGTCCGTTATACTAATATAAATATTTTAAGAATTTGTTATAACTGTTTTTCACCAACATACAAACCGGCCCTGCTGGTAATGCTGCATGACACGCTTTACGTGAAAGATCTTGCTGCATGAGTCCCTCGTGTAATGGTGTATAAAATTTTGCCGCCTCTCATCTCATCATGCCTCTCGCAAGGAATGCCACAAAGCACGATCCTGAGCCACCTGCATCCTGTCGATTTCCCGCATTATCACCAGGTCGTCACTCCATCTAGTGGTGGGTTGCCCTACACTTCGCCTTCTGATACGTGGCTGCTACTCGTGAACTTTGTTCCGCGTCGGTTGTCAGTTCTGCGAGTTATATGGCCTACCAATTCCCACTTCAGCTCACCCATCCTTTAGGATGTGGCAGTCACTTTGATTGTACTGCGGATATCCTCATTTCTAATTATATCACAAGGATAAACCCCAAGCATATCCCTATCTATAGCTCGCTAAACGGCCTTGAGCTTCCTCATACGGCCAGTAGAGAAGGACCAAATGTTGCTCGTAGATCCATAGGTCATCACTTGCAACACGCAATGGATGCACAATCTTGTTTTCAAGTTTTAAGGTATATCTGACGAGAAGATGTGTTGTAATTTTCTGAACGCTACCCAACTGAGTTGAATCCGTTGGTTGACCTTTCAGTCATAGTTGGACTTATCTCGTCAGACTATTTCCATAGGTAAATAAGCGTATAACAAGCTTAAGCGAAGTATTTACTTCGACATCAGAAGAAAGTTTTTTGAACGACGACGTGTCACCCACGAGAAGGAACGAAAAATACAGAAACAATAAATTAAATTAAAGAATGCACTAGAAGATTTTTGTACGTACCGACAAACAGTAAATGTGCTACTGGACCAGGAAGGCATAAGGAGAATGTGGAAGCTCAAGCCCCGGTCTGTTCTGATTATGACTTACCGAAGAACACTCTTAGAGTCCTAGGAAATAATTCTGGAGAACCAAATATTATTTACCCGGATCCACCGAAAAAAATATCAAAAACGATGAAGAAGTTCCTCCATAACAATTACAAGAACAAATTCAAATAAAATTCTAAAAGAAATGAGAAGGCAATCAGTAAGTTGACAACGACAAGGGGCATACTAAAGGATAACCGCAGTGGCCTCGAGTGTACCGGTGACTCTACATACGAAGCTGATGAATTATAACGCAGCTGGTGAAGTTGTATTATTGGAAATGGATTTTGAGTCACAAAGTAATTATGTGAAGCAGACACTAGATAAAAACGTTTCCTTCAACACGCAAGTGGTGATTATTCACTTTACAGGAGATCCGTGCGTTGGGCAAAGTATTGAAGAACTCAGCAAAGAGAAGGACCAACAGGCGAGGAATTCTGAACTTCGAAAAACATTCTTTACCAAATACAACGAGTTTTGGCCCACGCAAAAGTAACATGCACTTATAAATTTCACTCATACAATATTTATTTATTATCTGTCCTTTTGTACGGCGTGATTATTAGTGTTCAAAGTTTTTTCGTAAAATTATTTAAATCAAGTAGAAAATGTTAACAAAATGTATATTCATTGACAATAAATGTTCCAAAAAATGTTAGAAAAACAGTTTCTCTTCGGCTACATCATCACTTACCATCAGGTGGGTGGTCAAGCACTGACTTATAATAGTAAAAAATCTTTAATATAATGGATTCCTACAAAGTAACGACTGATTCTATTAACCTACCTTTTCAAAGAACCCTGAATGCATCAACAAATCTCCAGTATTTGAAAATATTCGTGGGTGAAGATGAACACTTACCAATAGGTGACCCATAATCTCGCCGGCCTCCTCATCCATAAAATAAATATCTTTTCTCGTCCTAGGCTCTCTGAGGGTGCAAATGTGGCAGAACGCATAAATTTTTAATGACTTCTTATTTATTTTATAAGTAATACTGGCATAAGTATTATTAATATTACCAATATCCCTGTAAATTACTCTAGGTAAGCTTAAAATACTTGTGTTAAGAGTGGTTCACGACAGTGGTCGAATGGTTTTGAGCCCACCGTACTATAAGAAAAGTAAACCGGGAAATGCCCAATTTCTGATTTTTTCAGCATGTTCCCGTTGATTCCATCCCTGGCGTGGAAACCATGGCAAATATCTCCCTATGTCTTTTATTTTTATTGGGCGGTATGACAGCGACACAAAATATGCTCAGCATAACGAGACAATATCGAAAGCATATTTTGCAATTGAGACTCTTTCGATATTCAACGCGACGCAACAACGGTACGATTCGTCCGTCTTACGACGTCAAAGTGTTGTAGGTATTGTCATTTGTCGTAGGACATCTCTAATCATATACAAAAATTAACATTTTGTTTGTTCTTTATTTTATGCTATAGCATTATCAGAGTGCGCTAAAGCTTTGTCAACTTATTAACCCGGTAGATGACGCTGTTGTAGAATCCAATCGTTTGTTGTAATATTAACTATGAGTAATAAATACTTGTCCGAAATAATTTCGTTCTATATATAGATGTACAAGATTGACAATATCGAAAAAAAAATGAAAAGTATCACGTGCCAAGTCAAGTAATGTCAGCAAGCAACTGTAATTTCGTATCGGTAAGGCTTTGCTGAGGTGCATCGCTGTCGTACCAAATTATCAAGAAGCGACCTTAATCGCAATTTTATTTGCCTTTTGCAAAGACAAAATTGAAACTTACATACCGAAAAATCAAAATTATCTTTTCACGGAATATAACAAACTTTACGGATTTTATCGCGTTTAATTTTATTTTTTTTATTCTCAACGTTTCGGGTACTTTCCAGTGCCCATGGTCACGGGGTGAAAAAAAAATTAGTTTTATTCCATGTGTAATATTTGAGTAATTATAAGAAATCATTAATTTCAGTTCATCTCGCCATACCGAAATGCTGTCCGCATGCCAGATCTTAGAAAAGCCTTATTAACACGTGGGTTAATAAGGCTTTTTGTACACTCTTATTTAATGTGCTCGGAAATATCCAGTAAATGTGTTAATGATTACATTTACGGTTGTTGTCTTACTAAAACTAATTACATTAAACAACAATACATATTGTAATTGTGTATAACTCTTAAAAGCATTTTCTTGTTTTCTGCGCTATGAAAGAGAAGTAATTAGCCACTGGAGCGTTAGAAAGTCAAAAGCTACATAAATAGAGTAGTAAACATGACGACTTGACATGCACGATGTATAACTTTTTAAGATATTGTACGGGAGATTTTACAATATTATCATCATCATCATAACAAGAGCCGTGTTAGCGCTCGTTGTAAATTTACAGTACGCGAGCAAACTGGGTTCGATCCCGCCATTACCATTGAAATTTTTAATTGCAATTTTAAGTGCTGATTTACCCCGTGCTCGGCGGTGACGGAATACATCGCGACTTTCATGTCTGAAAAATAAGAAAAAAAATATTTTAAAGAGATGTGAAGTTCGCCAACACGCATTGGGGCAGCGCGGCGGACACTTCCATGCCCTAAAACCCTCTCAGAAATTAGAGGAGGCCTATGCCCAACAGTGGAACATATATTCTGAAAGTCCGCAAAGTGGTGTTAATATCATATTAAACTATTTATCGGTACGACAAAAATATACGTAGGTATCATTCATAATTTTGAAATAAAATGTTTCAAAAACAATAAACTTTTTGCACAATCAGTACTGTCAAAGCCTTTTTAGATAAGAAGTATTGCAGAGGTGAGTCGAAAAAATCGATCGCAGCAGAAAAATAGGTATGTACCCAAGTTGCTAGGATAAGGAGATGACTTCTTTAAAACTGCAATTAATACCCCCAGAGCCAAATATCCCCAAGTATACGTTAACGACAAAAGATATTTCTTTCTTAGTTTGGTAGAGTGTAACTGATGTCAAGCAAGGCAGCTTAAACCGATTGGATTATAAAATATGACAAAACTGAGAAAAGACATTAAATCACATCCAAAAATAAAGACGATTGACTTTTGGAGCAATTGTTGACGAGGATAGTTATTTAAAATATTCATTATTTTCATTAACTGACTTATAAAATTGAAAACTTGCAACCATTTTTTATTTTGGGTTCAATAAACTATACTAATTTAATATTCGTTAAGTTTAATAACTTTGCGTATATCATAAAATATCGCACTGATCATTTTCATAATAACTGAAAATTTAAGATAAATAAGGCTTCAAATATAACATTACAATTTCATTTTATTAAAACTTTTCTCCACTCGTTATTATTATCTTATTAAACTGTCAAAAAGTTGGCACCCCTACCTTATTTATAAGTCCGAGATGGGGATTTACCAAAATTGTAAAACCTTAATTTCCTGAACAGTTTTATTCAAAAACTTTGACCTTGAATGACTGATGCTGCTTTTTATTTATTTATATTTACGAGTAACTTTAAAAATTGTTTGTTTTTCGATTTTATTTTAAAAAACCTTTAAGTGAGGAGTTCGATAATCCTCTCACTGCTAAGTAATTCCGGGAAACAGACATTCCCTCATACTTTTAACGGCCGCAGCGCTCGTTAGTACAACCTTAGTCGCGCAACGAAAACTAAGGTAGGAAGTGGCATAACGAGGTATATTGGTTGACTTATTACCCTTTTACGTTAATAACTGGTATTGTTACAACCTATCGAGAGTACACAGATCAAAATAGGCCTCTTCATATAATGCCACATGTGGGGGATATTTCCTTTAGTTTCCGCGCTTGGCGAGCGCGTTGGCAACACGACTAAAAATATTCTAAGTCAATGCAGTTCATAGAAATAATAGCGATAAGTTCAATAGAGATAATGTTTCGTGTAGACATAAGGTTACGTTTTACTTTTAATAATAAGTTTGTCTAGTATTTATTTAAATCCGCCACACTTTTTGACTTGCTAGAGGGCTTTGATCCTTATTTTCCAGGCGTAAATATAGTTATCTCATATTTTTTGTGATTTATATTGAAATGCCAAGTTTTGAGAAAATTTTCGCAACACGATAAAGAATGCAACTGACCGTCGTAGAAATACAAGTGAAACATAATTTATTTTATTTCAAATTAAAAATAAAATTAAATGTATTTTATCTCGGAAATCACATTAGCTTCATGAACAGGCTTCATTTTCATTTGGGAAGTCAGACTTGGGTCTATTATTCCCTTAGAGTCGATTGACTTGGCTCGACTGTCATTACATTTATTTCAAACCTTAATTTAATTCAATGGATTTAACTTCACGAGACACGCATTTAAAAATTAAGGATTTGAAAACGAATTTGCTGAAACTAGCTAAAATATTGTGTCCTTCATAGTTTGAAGAGCAACAATTTATTCTCGGAGTTGAAGTTAAAAATTAATATTTATATCATTACTCTTAGTATAAAATTTAAAGTTTTTATATACAGCAAAACGACAAAGAATCATTGTTACTGACACGTAAAATAAAAACTTGAAGTACAAAAGATTCAAGACGTATCAAAATATGTTTCAGACAGTTTCAATGAATCACTTATGTTATGACAAGAAAGAAAAACCGTTTCTTCAAGTCTAACATTAATTTGAAATTTGAAGTTTGAAATCTAAACCGCTCGTCCTCTGGTCTTATTTATATACGATTCAGTCCGAGCCGTTATCGAAAGGTACAAAAAGTGCTACAGTTCTTCACAAATGGAATACATATTTTCATCGTTCTAGCATAAAGCAAAGGCCATATAAATATTTCTTAAAGTTACGCGAATACTTCACATTGCGGAACATAAACTGGAGCGTCGGGGAAGTCTGCAGTCTGTGAACATGTTCAATATAGTCCTCACCACTACATCAGATTTGGAGAAATAATAGAAAAAACTGAACTGGTTATTTGAATAAAAAATCATGAGTGCAATTAGTTTAATTAAAATTTTCGTATTTTCTAAAAAATCTACAAAATGGGCGCGACGGCCTGACATTCACTTGAGCTATTACGATCATTAACACAGTGCCAAAAATTTACCTTCTTTAATTGTAGCAGTCTTTCATTGCCTTAAAACACGGACAAAAAGACATTTTCTAAAAATAAATCCTAGCTAAATCGATTTATTGCCCCCGAAACTCACTGGACACTAAATTTTATGAAAATCGTTGGAGCCGTTTCCGAGATTCCGATTATATATATACAAGAATTGCTCGTGTATATTTCATAAGTAACTAAAATTATACACAATCAAACCACATAAAACACTTTCGTTTTTTAGTTCAAAATACAGAGATAGGATTTAAATAAGACCACAGACTTTGGCATATTATGTCAATTTTAGTTCCCGGTACGGAAAATGGTGGCCCTTTAAATCGGCACAGATATTTTGTATAGTATAGTCAGTTCAACGTACTTGTATATATAGAGGTCAGTGGTGCTACCATATTCACGTTGAGGTTGGAAACAGCATAAAGTACTAAAGGAAGATATCTAATTAACGTGAAACCCACCTGCATTGAAATCTTTCCTGCGCATTTGCTTGCTTATAGCTTCGTTTAGGAATCATAATTGTAGTATCCATTGTCTATCGCCAGAAATATTGTCGTAACAGTTTCGAAACAAGTCATTTTTATTGTTATGATTCGTCACGAAATGAAAAACTTTGGTATTTGTTGAACCGGTGGTTTTATGCATGTGTATGTATATCCAATGACAAAAACAAATGTCAAAAAATTTGACAAAAGGGTTCCAATTTCAATTTAGTTTACAAAACTCTTAGTAACAAATTTGTATTCGTATCTTATATTTTATTACATGAAACATTTACTTAATATTTTTCAAGTTTAAAACGTTTTAAACATGCTAAGTACGGCAAGCAATATATAAAGACAAAATTTAAAAATTGTGTACAGTATTTTGTTTCTGATAAAAATAAAATCTGTTCGTATTTCATCAGAATATTTTATAGAATAAAATGTTCGAATGCATATTATCGGCGGTGGCCTCCGGATCTAAATCACCACGTTATAGACACTCAAACCCTATGAATAATTTAAAAGGAAGAAATGAAAGCCTTGTAAAATTTCAAACTACGTGTTCAAACACTACATATTCTTTTGGTATGGTTTTCTTTTACATAAATTAGAATACCAATAAAGTACATGCGTATTTTTAGTTGAGTAATGTAAATATCTAGGAAAAATCGATAAGATACAACAATATGCTTATGGCATAGTATCTGGAAAACTATTCTAATATTATTCAAGATGTCATTTTATCCTCCTCTTGTATTCTAAAGTTAATATCTTGTTTCATCATCATCTTTTTCTTCTTATATATAAAAATCAACTTTGAACTTAAATCAAAAACAAAATTGAAGCAACAGTAGCCTAATGGCAGGGCGCGGACCGCGAACTCAAAAAGGTCGTGGGTTCAAATCCGCCATTGGACTACTGGCGTGAACCACTCGTAACACAAGCAATTTAAGCTTACCACGAGTGGTTAAGGGGAATATTAGTAATGTTTATAGCATTGTTAATATTCTTTAAAAAAACTACTGTCCGTTAGTCTCGCAAAACCTCCAAAATGGCTTTACCGATTTTAATGAATCTTTGTGTTATTTGAGTAGGTCTCTGGATGGTTTAAAAACTCAATTGGTCGTGGTAGGTGGCGCTGTTGTAGAGATCCATAAATCATTAGTGCGTAGCCGGGGCGGATCACTATTCTCTTATAAATATCGAACAGATAGTTTTGGCACTAACGATGATAAAAATGAGTGGAAAATATTCTTTATTTTCAATTCATCCCCGTACGCTTGGAAAGAGGCGTACGTTATAGAAATCCCGAAACCAGAGAAACTGGATAACGTAGACTCCATTTACACACCCAATAGTCACTCCAGCACACTGGGGAAAATTTGCGTGCGATTCATACTAAATCACCTCTAAAAATACGTCATCCCTAATAAGCTTTTTCCAACGGACAGTTTGACAATAGAGCCGATTATTCGTGTACTAATCAGTAATATACTGTGAAATGCTTCTACCACTTAAAAATTGTAGAACTACTTATATTGGTGCCCTATTCTTCAAGGTTGCAAAAATGTTTAACAATGTCTGGTACGACAGCTTACTTTACAAGCTGCATAAATAAACTCAGCATGCCTAACAGGCTCACTCACATCATCAGAGACTTTCTTGCCAGTCGCCACTTTCGCTATCGATTAAAGGGAACCCGCTCTCCGAAGCGCCTCTTCAAGGCTGGAGTTCTTCAGGGCTCTGACCTCTCCCCACTACTTCCTACACTCTTCATAACTTCGGGACATCTAAAAACTGTAACTATCAGAGTTCACCAAATGGTGCTATATGACCGCCGAATTAAAGTGTAAGAGATAGCAGAGGCTAAAAAATGTCCAAAGAACGTGTTTGTCATATACTGAATCAAGAGTTAGACCAAAAACGTATTCAAATGAACATTTCCAACATCCATTTGAATACGTTCTAATGAATTTGTTGGCGCAGTTTAGACGCAACTGCGCAAAATTGAATCTGTTGGCGCAGTTTAGACGCAATAAATCCGATTTTTGGCGCCGATTAATTACTGTAGATAAAAGGCTGGGAAAATGATGGCGACTGTTTTTAGGATAGTCATGAAGTTATCTTAATCAATTATCTTCAAAAGGGAAAAACCATTACAGAAGCATTTGACGCATCATCAATTGACAAACTGAAGGCAGAAATTGGACAATAACGGCCATATTCGCTGAAAAAGAAAATCTTGTTTCACTATGACAACGTGCCATCTCACACCTAAGTGGTTACCATGGCAAAAAACTCTAAATTACGATTTGAACTGATTGACTATCCACCTTACCCATCAGACCTTGCCAAAAAAAATATTTTTATTCTCTCATCTAAAACTTGCGCTTGGAGGACAGAGATTTTCGTCAAATGAGAAGCCATCACCATCCTGAGCAACTACTTTGCAGAAAAAAATACCGAGTACTATTTGGATGGGTTAGAGAGATGGAAGCAACGCTGGAAGTAGAATTACAAGTAACCTATGTTAAAAAATATAAATAAATTTTAAGAAAAAATGTCTTTTGTGTTTGTTCGGTCGAAAACTTTTCAGATCACCAACGTAGTAGAATCCCAAGAAAAACTAAACTCTATGATCAAAAACCTTAGAATGAACATGTACAAGATGATGGTCGAGTGTAACGTGCATTACACATTTGTGCCAATAGTTGCTGGGAGTACAACTAAGCTGTTTACGAGTATGTTTACCTAGGACAATTTGTCTTACTAGATAAGTTCACTTCGGCCGAGAGAGCAATCGTCGAATTCAACACGGCTGGGTTACGTTCGGGAGATTACCACATATCTCGTCATATCTTTCTTCTTCTTCTTTCTTTGTCCAACCCTTTTCGCAGTTTAAATGGGGTCGGGTCTCCTTGTATGATTGCGCCAGAAAAGTCTGTGGGTTGTTACTGTACTCCGGTTTTCTCTCAGGATTTTTTCTGCATGTTTGATCACCGAGTGGCGAGTGGTCGTCCTCTTCATCGCGGACGGTTAGGAATATTTAAAGCTGTCATTGCTTGTCATTGGATGGTCATCATTTCGCCTAAGGATATGGCCGTACCAACGCATTCGGCTTTCTTTTAGCTTTTCAGCTATAGGTGCTACCTTAAATGATCCTCTAATGTATTCATTTCGTACTCTGTCTAATCGGGTCACACCTCCCGCCCATCTAAGCATTCTCATTTCATTCACGTGCATTTGTTGTTTGTGTGCCTTTTTTATGGTCCAGCACTCAGCTCCGTACGTCATGGCAGGTCTCATTATCGTTTGGTATACTTTCCCTTTCACTGTGATGGGCATGTTGCAATCACAGAGTACTCCCGACAATAATCTACATTTAAGCCAGGCCAATGTTGATGCTACGTCTTTGTCAACGTTAGCATTCGGTGTAAGTATAGAACCTACGTATTTGAAGCTGTCCACTTTGGGTAGTGCACGGTTGTCTATGTGAATCTCGCAACTCGTTTCTGCTGTCCCTCCGTAGTCGTATTCTAAATATTCGGTTTTATTCCGGCTTATACGCAGTCCATGGTGCTCTATTTGTGTTACCCACTGATTGAGTGACTCTTGCAGGTCAGTTGCATTCTTCGACATTTTAGGACTATGTCGTCCGCGTAGAGCATACATTCTGGGTTGGTTTTTTGTATCTTTCGTGTGATGTAATCCACGCAGAGGTTAAATAGGAGCGGGCTCAAGGCTGATCCTTGATGAACCCCCACTTTTACGTCGAAAGAATCACTGAAACGAGCGGTACTATTGACACGCGTTTTGGTGTTCTTATACATATCTTGAACTTTTGTTAGGTAATGGTCTGGGACATTTTGGGCTCCCTTGGCTTGCGATACTAGGCTTATGGGTATTCTATCAAAGGCCTTTTCTAGATCGATGAATAGAAGGTACAGATTCTCTTTGTTCGATCAATGCTTCGCCATCACAACTCTAACAGTTTTTGTGGCATCGATAGTAGATTTGCCAGGTGTAAAACCGAACTGATATTCAGTTATTTGAGAGTGATACCTTATTCGAGAGGCAATAATTCTTTCGTATAGTTTAAGCGTGTATGATGTGAGTTTTATCCCTCTGTAGTTCCTGCATTGGGCGATATCCCCTTTTTGTTTATATATAGGGCATAAGGTACTATTACGCCAGGATTATGGGATTCTGCCTTCTTTGATAATACAGTTAAAGAGCTTGGTGAGCCAAGGTAGTGCTGCTTCCTTTAACTTATTCCATATATTTGCTGGTACCTGGTCGGGGCCAGTAGATTTGTGATACTTCATTTTGGATATGACCTCCATCACCTCCTCGGCTGAGATACGTTTAGTAAGCCCTTTGATAGATGGAATATAAGGGAATGTCTTACTGGGGAATTCCTCATTCATCAGTTGCTCGTAGTACTCCTTCCATCTTCTATTAATATCCTTGCTGATCGTTAGGATTGTATCCTGAGAGTTTTTAATATATTTGTAAGATTTATTATCGAGAGTAGATTTGTGACGCTGCTTAGCTATTTTATTGATTGTGTTGTGATTTTCTGCGTTTTCCAGTTTAGCATAGAAATCATTTCTAGATTTGGCAATGGGTTGTGCTACTGTGGATGTAGCTATCTTTTTGTGACTTTTATATTCTAGACGATCTTCTTCTTGGTTTGATTCTTGCCATAATTTAAATGCATCTCCCTTTGCTCTTATTAAATCTTTGACGCCTTCATTTCACCATGATGTTCTTTATTCAGACGCAGTGCTCCGCGTGATACCGCTTAGATTTACTTGGCTTTCTCTAGACAAAGTCTCTCGAAATCATACCACATCTGGTTTGCTGACTTGTCGGACGCTACGTTGCCTTCTACATATGAACGGGCCCATTCAAGGAGTTGTGATCCATTGAGGCAGTTCAGTTCTTTCCACTTTACACTCTCTGTTGAATCTATGTGGGTTCTTATAGGTTTGGGCAGGGACAGAGACGAGAAGTCTATGCTGAGATGTAAGCGCATTACCTGGGATCACTGTACAATCTTTGTAGAGTTTAAGCATGTCACTACTGGCAAGGATGTAGTCTATCTGTGTGCTATGGTCTGAGCTTCTATAGGTTATAAGGTGTTCCGCTTTCTTTTGAAAGTACGTATTAATTATTTTTAATGAGTGATTAACTGCAAAATTTAGGATGTCGTCACCTTATCGGTTAGTATCGCCATAACCATATCCCCCATGGACTTTAGAGGTTGTTTTTTTCTCCAACATGTCCATTCAGATCCCTAACTATGTGAACATATTGGGTTGGGGGTATGTTTTGCATGACCTCATCTAAGTCTTCCCAGAAGTCTTGTTTCTCTAGTTCGGAACAACCAGCTTGTGGTGCATACGCAGAGACTATGTTTAATGGCAGTTGTCCGTCCGTTGCTAGTTTTACATCAATAAGTCTATCACTTTTCTACTCTACATTAATTAGTATCCGCTCAAGATGTTCATGTAATACGATACCTATACTGTTTCTTTTATTTTCAGTCCCGTGATAGACAAGCTGATAACCATTTCCAATATCGCTTGACTTTGATCCTTTCCATTTGGTTTCTAGGATTCAGCAGGCATTGATTTGTCTGGTTTTTAAAATATCACTGAGTTCAGTGCTGCGTCCAGTCACAGTGCCAAGATTCCATGATGCTAGTCTGAGCTTGTCAAAGTATTTCGGATGCAAACGTTGATTCTTGTCCTTAGCATCGATTCCGGTGTACGCCCTAGCATTTGTCGCATTTTTTGCATCGATCGCACCAACGTCGCTTGAGGTGGATGCCCTAGCATTTGACTTACTCATTTTTCTGGTCTTCATGTACGAGGAGTTAGAAGTTTTGGCTTAAATTTTACGGCTGGTTGCCACCTGACGCCAAGGTTGTTCTTCTCGTGGAGATATGTGGGAGCCACCGTTGGCCCTAAGTAGGCTCTTCCTCCGTCTTCCCTTCTGTACATCCCAACCGAGGTGCACAGCACTGACTGCAGCCTCTGCTCCCACTATTTCGGAGAAGCCTGCAGCAGGGGTTTGACATCGGAGTATCCTTCTCCGGCCTGTTGGTCCGCGGGAGGTATTTGATTTCCCTCCTACCCGACATATCTGTCGAGCATTCCCCTATCCGCCACCCGGGGACGCGTTCTCTAGGGGTGAGGCTCCCCCGAGAACACACATCGTCATATATACATCAAAAATTTATAAACAAGAGTGTACAACCAGTGCGTGTTGCCAGCGATGACAAATAGATCTAAAATTTCGTTCTTCGCTGATAGAATGAAGAAGCTCAATGTCGCTTAACGAGGTGTGGAGAGGCCTATGCTTGGAAGTTTTAAAATAAAAACATCCGTTTGATTAATGAGTTTTTTTTTGAAGAAACGAAATGATCCACCTTACCAAAAGCTTTGTGAAAGTCTATGTAAACAGTTTAATCTTGTATTCGATTGTCCATATTATGAAACAAAAAATTTGTTTATAAAATAAAATTACTGATGGTTGATCGATTTTTTATGAAACAATGTTGTTCTGATATTTAAAAAAAAATGTGTAAACTTGGATATATTGAATTATGAACTGAGCGTTCAAGGACTTCTAATAAGGCAGAAATTAAGAAAATAGGTCTATAGTAATTAGTTACGTCACTTATAGAGCGGGTTTTTAACACAAGGTTTATATTCTCCAATTTCTAGACTGTGGGTACTAAACCTTTAATCAAACTGTGTTTATACAAATAGAACAGAGGTACGCTTAACGAGCCAGCAGTATGTTTGAGGAAAAAAGGTAAAATACCGTCTGGTCTAGTACTATTAGTTATATCCAGATTTTTTATACATTGTACTATTGTGTTTTTGAAAAAAGTTTATATATGAGACAGTAAAGTAAGCTTCTCTCGTAAACTGAAATAAAATAATTTGAAAACAGTGCATATAAAATTTGTGCACAGGATTTTCAATATCACTTCCATCGTAACGTAATATACGTTGAGAATAAAAGATTTTTTTATTGTTTAATAAACACCAAAATATTTTGATGTCTTTTTGCAAACTTGTTTCAAATTTACATAAATATAAATTAAACCACTCCACGGAAACTTGTTTAAATCTTTTTCAGGACTGAGTATTCCTCATATTCTCTTTGTTAAAATTCCTCTTCACTTTATCCATAATTTTTCTTTATTTTTGAATATATGTATTAGTGGTCGTGTAAACCATTTCGGAAACAATTTGGATTTGACTGGACGTAAAGGTACGTGTTTTTTTTTATGATTTTGTATATCTCTTCATAAAAGTGGTGGATGGCAGCGTCTAATGACTGCACCTTTAAAATATTTCGTTAGTTTCAACGTTAAATATCGTCATTAATATGCGCATATTCACCCTCTAAGAATCGACAATTTGGTAAATTCTACAGGTTTCTTTACGTTCCAATTGTCAGTGTTATAAGTTGAAAAGTAGCTAGCTTTTTCTAACTATTCTAAGTCAGAAAACTACAATAACACGACGTATCTTTTAATTTTTTTTTAACTTTTTTAATAGATAAGTTTGTAGCAAAAGATAAACGAGTAATATTCGAAAAGCTTTGGGAGCACAAAATCGTCTCGTGGCGATCGTAAATCATCTGTGATTACAATATTCCCCGCGCGGGAGCAGCGTCGTTATCAAAGTAATAAATAAGCAGCAGTTGAAAGTCTGTCTCCGAATATTTCTGCAAGAGCGGACGGGAATCAAAGCGACTAAAATTTTTGCGGAAATCAATGAAAGCGATGAGAAAATTTCAAAATGCAGAAATAATTTCACAGTTAAAGAATACTTAATAAACTTTCGATACAATAAGAATTATATTTTATAATAAGAGGTATACCTAATTTATTTTAAGAAGTTCTTACGAATTTAAAAATAAAATAGGTAGGATGTTTTATTACTCTTATTATATTTTTAAACAAACGCTTTTTCGTTGTTTATCATGTTATTAAATAAAACTGCACAAGAGGCGATATGCTCGCCACCTTAAACTGTATATCTTCTCTCTATATTTATAGTAGAAAATGTCAATAGCTTAATGCTGTCGACATTTTCTATTGTACATTTAATAAAACATGTGAATTTCATAACGAAATTATTTTATATTCATGTCCAATGAAAAATTTTATTATGTACCAGTGAATTTTATTGTTAGTTATCATATTTATTTTGATTTTTATGTCATAATTGTTGATTATGGGTGGTAATTTCCCTCATAATCAACTACTTAGAAGTATTTTGGTGCTGCTTGCATAATGAAAAGCAATGAGATCGTCGACAGATGTTGAAACAAAAGCCTGTTAAGAATGGAAACACACAAAAGCGTGTTTATCGCGCAACTTGAGCTGAATACGTGCGCCTAATTAATTCCCTTGTCTTATAGGTTGGTTGCAATTACATAGTGCATATCACTCGATAGTTAATTCTTTAAGAGACTTAAATAATCAGCAAGTATTATAATCATTACATTTTTTAAACTTAGAATCTCCTTTATAATATGCAGAAAAGTAATATGAATTTAACTTCATGTAAGTAATGTATCTTTTTTTTATAGGATAGGGTGACAAACCATCACACAGTCCACCTGATGGTAAGTGGTTGCTGCGGCCCATAGACATCTACATCTTTCCTCGATTACAAATCAAAATGCAAATGCGTTAACACGCGTGAGGACTAAGATGGAAATTCTCGTTTCCAGTAAAAAGGGTCTACGGTTACCTAAACTCACCATACGAAATACAGCAGCATTAAGCTACTATTTTACGCTGGTATTCTGTGAGAGCGTGGTCCTTCCCCGGTCGAGCCGGCCCATTCGTGCTACAACTATACTACTAATATAACTGCAGCATGGCTCTAGTACGTATAAAAATAATTTTGTAATCATTAATTTTCAAAACAATAAAACTATAAATGGAGAAAATTTATAAGCGAATTAGACATAAATAGATAAAGGAATACGAACGTCTGTGTGGTGTAAATATGCTTAAGAATTGTAGGGTTTTAACTGTTATGCGTTGTGTCCATATTATAAATTACTGCGTAAGTTTGTTGATAATATTTTACTTCTCTTTGTATAATTTTTTTTTAATATTTTTATGGGAGTTAATGTTTAACGTGATTTTTGTCTTGTCTCTCGATTTAATGTATGCCGTATATTACGTTCTACGATACTTCTTAATATATTTGCTTTGTCTTAATGTTAACATAAATGTCTCTTATTTTTCTGTACACAATACTACAATTGTAGCAGTTCGTCAATCTTTTGAATGTGATGCAATACAAATGCATGTTGATAAATTTTACATTTATTTATATAATATATTCTCAAGCCATTTAGCTTTATTTACACATTTCATCCGTTCTCATCTGGGCACTACTTATATTATTTCCTATAATCGTGTATAGGGCCTTTATAAGTAATTTGCTGTGGATTTCTGTCTATAAACCTTTACCTACACTAACTATCTTTAATTATTATGTATTATTAACTGTAATATACTAAGAATAATTAAATAACATTATGTTACAATGGCTAGAAAAGAAACTTAAAGGTTGGTTTTCCAAACTCCGGCTCACTCGTAACACGTCATGATGAGTTTTTAGTAGCAATGGACCGTCATAGGCTGGACATTATGGCATTAGGTGAAACCTGGCTTCGGAAAGGATACATAGTTACGATATGTTTCCAGGTCGGTCGAAATACGTACACGAGGTGGCGGTGTGGATTTTTATACCAGAGACGTACCAAGATCAGTGGCAAGACTATTGTAATTGGCACTGCCTACAGGCCACCTTGGTTTCAAATACATAATTTCACTGATACGCCTACAGATATGATTAATTCCTTTCCATCGATGACTATTTACTACTCATCTGTGATTTTAACATCAACTATTTTTATAAACATAACCCTTATACTACAATATTAGAGGAGTTTCTTATTATAAACAGTCTTAAATATATCAACAACCCTATACATTTCACAAATAACAGCGAAGCACTAATAGATCTTATTTGCTCTAACCTAAACATCAATCAAGTAAATTTAGACTTTATACCCGATTTGAGCCATCACGCGCTTGTATCATGCAAAGATGGTTTAAAAACATTAAAATGTCCTCCACGTAGAGTAGTTTATAGGCCACTCAAACATATTGAATCGAATCGCCTCCACCAGCTTTTAGAAAATGTAGACTTCGATTTAATTACAAATATTCCAGACGTCAACGCTATGGTAACTGAATTTAACATAGCCGTTTTATCTGTTTTAACCTACTTGTGTCACTTTGATCGGTTTGCATTAAGGAACATCACTCCCCCTGGATAACTTACAATGTTAAATCAATAACGGATCTCTGTGACGGAGCACATTCAAGAGCACGGTTAACAAAGCTAGATTATCATATAAATTATTACAAGGAACTATAAAAACAAGTTTTTATTGCTGTATATAATGAAGTCTACTTATTTTGATACCTACGTTGACTATAAGTGATCCTTAAATGCTCTCGACACACATAAAAAGACAAATTAATATAAAAAATTAGCACAAAGTAACTCTGTTCCCTAATTTAGGCGATCCTAAAAATATTAACTGTCATTTCCTTAATATCCCTGGCCTAGATTCTACTTCACAGTCAACTATAGATAACTAGAGACGAACAAACTTAGTTCCGCAATATTTGACCGTGTTCAAACTGACAATAACACTGTTATAAAATACTTCTTAATTTTAAATCAAACGCTCTAGATGTTGGTGATATCTTATTGGAAATGCTACTGTCGAGTCTCTCCTATTCCATAGTTTTTATCACAAAGATTATAAATATCTCTCTCACAACTAAAAGGTTTCCCACTCTATGGCAAATGGCGTTAGTAAGACCAATTCCTAAAAAAGTGAATATTACGGACTTTACGGATTTTAGCCAATAAGCATACTGCCGTGTATGTCTAAAATTTTAGAAAAAGTTGTCCGTGATCAACTAACGTATTACTTAAACTTGAGTAACATCCCATCAAACGTTCGGTCTGGTTTTAGGAAACAGCATAGTACAACAACAGCCTCAGCCGATGTTGTTGATAATATTTTAAATACGAAAGACTCTGGTGAGGCTACTAGAAATACTTTATAAAGTATTATGGGTTTAGTTACGATACAGTCGACTGGTTTGCTGGTTACTTTAGTGATCGTAGACAGATTGTCGAAGTGACGGATAATGACGGCTCTAGAATATTTTCAGTATGTACTCCTGTTGCGAGAGGGGTGCCGCAAGGCTCAATAGTGGCTCTTTGATTGTTGCCTTGTATCGTGCAGATATTATTACAAAAAACGTAACAAACTGCAAGTACCATATATATGCTTACGATATATAGCTATACATTTCCTTCAAACCCAGTGAAAGAACTGATGCAATACAAAAATTGAATGATGATTTAAATCGCATAGCAGACTGGTCTGAAGCAAATACCTTAGTTTTAAATTCTAATAAATCAAAATAAATTCTACTCGGTACTAAAACACATGACTTACGGATCTGAGACGTGGTCCTTCACTGCTGGCCGTATGAGGACGCTTAAGGTCGCTCAGCGAGCTATGGAGAGGGCTATGCTCGAAGTTTCTCTGCGTGATGAAATGAAGATATCCGCAGAAATGAGGATATCCGCAGTAAAACCAGAGTGACGACAATTAGTAAGCTGAAGTGGGGTAGAAAGATTCTCGAATGACAGCCTCATACCGGTAGGCGTAGTGTAGGGTGACGCCCCACTAGATGGAGTGACGACCTGGTAAGACATGCAGGAAGTCGATGGATGCAGGTGGCTCAGGACCGTGCTTTGTGGCATTACTTGGGGGAGGCCTATATTCAGCAGTGGACTTGTGGAGGGCTGTAATGATGATGATAATGAAAATGACTAAAACTCAAAACAGTAAAGTTTTAGCTGCCCACCCAATGGTAAAAATAAAAAAATATAGATGTTGAGCCTGTTAACGAGGTAAGAAACTTAGGAATATTAATGGATGAGAAGCTAAGGTTTGAAAAGCAGACAATTAATACTAGATATATTAATTATCTGTTCTTACCGGTTAAAAGTTCTGTACCAAAGCAGAAATGTTTTATGTACTGAGGTGCGTAAGAAAATATGTGAATCGTTAGTTCTATTTAAATTTAACTACGCTGACGCGGTGTTAAGGCCTAGACTCCTCGCGCAATCAAGGAAACTTATCCAGCGGCACACAAGTTGCTAATACCTATACATCATTTTTCCGCATTCCGACAAAGCTTCAGATATGCCGCAACTAAGTGCTAAAATCACCTTCCACCGCCACTTCGAAACTTAAAATCAGTGTATATTTTTCGTATAAAATACAAAGCTATACTATTAAGCGAACAGCTACGACCGTAGATTATCAACATAAAATTAAATATTTTTATGCTTTAACTTAAAAATTTTAATGTTACAGGTGTACATTCTAATTACACTATTGTTTTTCCATTCAGTGCGTAGTGTAGATAACCCCCAGGTTCTGTGATAAAACATGGTAAATAGATGCAGCATGGAATGTTGAGCACATCTCTCGGGTTGCTATTGTGTATAAGTATTTTTATATAAAAAGACACGGTCGAAAATTGTATGAAGCGTAAATCCACGAATTTACCTTTATTTCAGTGGTATTAGTATTTAATTCTCACCAAAAACAGCAACACTAATGGCGAATTGATGTCGTTTTGATGTTAGCTGTCTACTGTCATGGGGCTATTGATCAATTTATTGACAGATATTTGAATTCTGAAATGATGTTATTTTTACAACTAATAGCCTATTAGGTAGATTTATTGATTAAAACTACTTTTACGGATTTTTTCGCGTTTTATTTATTTTATTTTTAATACCCGACGTTTCGGGTGCTTTCCAGCACCCATGGTCACGGGGGACTGAGGTGACTGACATCCCGATGTCAAAGTTAACCCAGAGTACCTTCAGCTTTTTTAATTATTGTCTTTGGTCCGATCTACGCAGAATGAACTAACTGTGGTTTGAAGTCTTGCAGTGGTATGCTTGGGTTTAGTTTTAATTTTATTAATTGTAGGATCCCAAGCAGGTGGTAATACCAAGCCTCCTTCTCTATTGAAATTAGGATGTTTTTTAATTTCAATAGCCTCACGTATCATCCTTGGTAGGAATCGGTGTTCTTTCGCGAGGATTTGTGGTCTATCCAATCTGATGTAATGGTTGGGGCCATCTAGGATATGATCGCAAACTGCAGACTTCCCGGAACGTTGATGCTTCACGTCAGCTATGTGTTCTTTACACACAGTATGTTATAAAAAAAGACCCATACAAACCGATACTTAAATGGTGAATCTCACCACCATCCTTCACAGTTAGCTACCGTGGGCAAATCTTTGTTACAGAGAGTACGAGGAATCTGTGACAGCAAACACCTGGCCGCCGAGCTTCAGCACGTCAAGCAGGTTCTGCACGACAACAAGCTTCGGGTCCCGCGCCTCCGTCACAGTGACCGAGTGAAGCCGGCCACAGTCGAGCGTGTGCCTGCTGTACTAACTTATGTCAGAGGTGTCACAGACAAGATTGACTACATCTTGAAGCGAGCTTCTATTAGAACATTCTACAAGCCGCCGAAGAAGATTAGTCAGTTCTTACCATCCGTCAGGTGTCATATTCCTCTACAAGATGCAAGAGTGTACAAGCTTGATTGTGATTGTGGTCTCTCATATATAGGGAAAACAAAGAGATCAATTAGAACCCGTGTAAAAGAACATATAGCTGACGTGAAGCATCAACTTCCGGAAAGTCTGCAGTTTGCGATCATATCCTAGATGGCCCCAACCATTACATCAGATTTGATAGACCACAAATCCTCGCGAAAGAACACCGATTCCTACCAAGGATGATACGTGAGGCTATTGAAATTAAAAAACATCCTAATTTCAATAGAGAAGGAGGCTTGGTATTACCACCTGCTTGGGATCCTATAATTAATAAAATTAAAACTAAACCCAAGCATACCACTGCAAGACTTCAAACCACAGTTAGTTCATTCTGCGTAGATCGGACCGAAGACAATAATTAAAAAAGTTGAAGGTACTCCGGGTTAACTTTGACATCGGGACGTCAGTCACCTCAGTCCCCCGTCACCATGGGTGCTGGAAAGCACCCGAAACGTCGGGTATTAAAAATAAAATAAATAAAACGCGAAAAAAATCCCTAAAAGTAGTTTTAATCAATGTACAGTGTTCGCGTAAATATAAGAAATCATTAGGTAGATTTATTATATTCTGAAATTATGTGTTATTCTTACAACTGATAGCCTATTAGGTAGATTTATTATGTGAAAAAGAGCCGTGGTAGTTCAGTGGCTAAGCACTCGTCGTATTTTTTTTTTTAAATTTAGCAACCGAGGTTTAACTAATACAAACAATGATGTTCATTTAATTGGGTTAGTTACAATCGAAAATCCTGAAGAAACCTGCATGTATGATGACTAAAATTGAAAATTGGAGGAGGCCTGTGCATATCTGCAGGACGTATATATTTAGGTAGACATTATTTTTAGCTGACTTCAAAAAAGAAGGAGGCTTACAGATGTATTTTGTTTTTGTATGTATATTACTTATATCTGCTGCTAAAAGCAGTGCTATCATTGCTGTATTCCGGTCTGTAGGGTATAGAGTATCTTGCCGAGCTCCACAACTCTCTTGTAGAGCTGAGAGCAGTCGTCGTCGGAAGTTATTCCCTCCCCGTACTTGTCCTCGGGGACTTCAATGCCAAGAACTTGGCTTGGGGTTCTCGTTGTACAGATGTGCGGGGTAGGATGGTGGAAGACTGTGCTCTGGAGACAGGCCTGGTCGTCCTAAATCGGGGTTCTGTCCCCACGTGTGTGCGGATGCGGGGCGAGTCGGTGGTGGACATCTCGTTCGCTAGCTCCGCTCTGTCGCCGCGTGCCATTGACTGGCGTGTCATGGAGGGGGTGGAGACCTACTCCGACCACCGGTACATCCGGTTTGACGTCTCCACCCAGCCCTCGAGCGCGCCAGTCCAACATGCCCCGAGTGGTCCTCGTTGGGCGCTGAAGCAGCTGGACCGGGAGCTCCTCCTGGAAGCCTCGATCATGCAGGCCTGGGTGTCATCACCGGACAGGCCTGCTGACGTTAATGATGAGGCAGGGTGGTTCCAGGAGGCCAGGAAGCGCTCGGCGTCAGGTGTATTGGTGGTCGCGTGAGCTGACGTCTCTGCGCGAGGCGTGTGTCGCCGCGCGGCACCTGTACGCCAAGCATCGCAGGCTCCGCATTCGTCCACCGAATGCGGCAGCCATTGAGGCGGAGCTGTACGAAGGATACAGAGCGGCAAAGACCGCCCTCCGGGAGGCTGTCCTGCGGGCCTGGGATCGGGCCCGTGAGGAGATGCTGGAGACTCTCGACAGAGATCCGTGGGGGCGCCCTTACAAGATGGTGCGGGATAAACTCCGCACCTGGGCCCCCCCGCTGACGCAAAGTCTCCGGCCCCAGCTCGTGGAGGACGTGGTGAGCGCTCTGTTCCCTGCGCGAGGGGAACATCCGCCCCCGCCTATGGCTCCGCCACCTCCCGTGCCGGAAGCGGACCACCAGGACGACGACGACGACATCCCGGAAGGGACCGGGGTAGACCTGAGAGTGGCGGTACGTAGGCTCAAGGCCAGGAATACCGTCCCAGGACCCGATGGCTTGCCCGGCAAAGCCTGGGTCCTGGCCGCGGAGGCTCTCGGGCCCCGACTGGAGGGGCTCCTAAGCGCATGCTTGGAGAAAGGCCAATTCCCGCTTCGTTGGAAGACGGGGAAGCTGGTCCTCATTCGGAAGCCGGGGCGCCCTTCGGACTCTCCGTCCGCATACCGGCCCGTGGTGCTGCTCAACGAGGTGGGCAAGCTCTTTGAAAGAGTCATTGCAAACCGCCTCGTCGAGCACCTTGCGAGGACGGGGCCGGATCTTGCGGAACACCAGTTTGGTTTCCGCAAGAGGCGCTCTACGGTGGACGCCATCATGCGCGTGAGAGCCCTCACGACGGGGATGCAGTGGCCAGAGGGGGGGTTGTCTTGGCGGTGTCTCTCGACATCGCCAACGCCTTCAACTCCATGCCCTGGAGCTGCATTAGGGAGGCACTCCGGTATCACCGGGTGCCGACCTATCTCCGTCGTATAGTCGGGGACTATCTGACGGACAGGGCCGTCATCTACCCCGGTCGCAACGGTGAGTGGAACCGGCGAGAGATGTCGTGCGGTGTCCCACAGGGTTCGGTTCTAGGGCCACCTCTGTGGAACATCGGTTACGACTTGGTGCTGCGCGCCGACCTCCCTACCGGCGTCAGCGTAGTTTGCTACGCTGACGACACGCTGGTACTGGCACAAGGGGGGTCGTACGAGGCGGCGGCGGAAACTATGACACGCGGGGTTGCGATAGTCGTTGAAAGGATTCGGCAACTGGGTCTCGAGGTGGCTCTGCACAAGTCCGAGGCCATGCACTTCCATGGTCCTCGGAACAGGCCACCACCGGGATCCTCAGTGATGGTAGGAGGAGTATCCATCGGCGTCGAGTCGACGCTGAAGTACCTAGGGCTCGTCCTCGACGGCCGATGGAACTTCGTTGAGCACTTCCAACGTTTGGCTCCCAAACTGGAACGGACCGGGGCTGCCTTCAGGCGGCTCCTTCCGAACCTGGGGGGGCCAAACGCCTCCTGCCGGGGGCTCTACGCGGGGATCGTGCGATCCATGGCCCTTTACGGGGCCCCTGTGTGGGCGCGTGGTTTGGCGCGGCTTGCCGTCCACCACCTGAACGCGCCCCAAAGGATGGTCGCCGTGAAAATGGTTCGCGGCTACCGCACGATCTCCCGCGAGGCGGCGAGCCTCCTTGCCGGATTGCCGCCATGGGATCTGGAGGCGGTAGTCCTCGCACGCCTGCACGAATGGCGCGCGGATGCACTATGCCGGGGGGAAACCCCGCTGACGCGGCAAGCTGTCGCGCAGCGGACAGACTTCCGGCACGATCTCATGGCGACATGGAGAGAGCGACTGTCGCAACCCCATGCTGGGCACGCCACTATAGCGGCGATAAGAACCCTCTTTGAGGAGTGGCTTGAGAGACACCACGGCATCCTCACCTTCCGCCTGACGCAGGTCTTCACCGGACACGGTGTGTTCGGTAGATTCCTGCACCGAATCGGGCGGAAGGAAACGCCTGGGTGCTCCCACTGCGAGGATGGACCGGAGGACACGGTGGAACACACCGTGGAGGTGTGCCCTGCTTGAGCGGAGCACCGCCGTGTCCTCGTAGCGGCGATAAGCGGCGGCGACCTCTCGCGTCCGGCCCTGTTCGAAGCCATGGTCCGGAGCGAGACGGAATGGGAGGCCGTCACCACCTTCTGCGAAGCAGTGATGCTAGCGAAGGAGGTGGCGGAGCGGGAGAAGGAGAGAGCAGCAGATTTTCTCCCCGGCCGCCGCGGGAGACGCTCCGGGCGTCGGGGGCTACGTCGTGGCCCCCGGCCACCGTAGGCGCGGGCCTGTGGACGGCGAGAAATGGGTAGCTCGCCGTCCGTCCGTCTAACGACGACAGGCCGTGTCGACGGCGCGTTTTGTTCCACGCGCGCCTCAAAGAGCTGTCAGCAGCGTGAAGGGGCCCGCAAGGGCCGACGCCTGCCGGGGCTGCGGGCTGTTCGAAAGAGATACCGCGGCTCCGGAACGTAAGGGCACTGAAGGAACACGGATGGTTTTTAGTCAGTAGAAGTCTGACACTCCCTTACGCTCCACCCAGAACGAAAGGCGTCATTAGATGATTTTCCATCCGCAAAAAAAAGGGTATAGAGTACAGGCTGTGAAGCATTTTGTCTAATTTTCATGGGTGACAACGCATATTTTTCCTTACATAAACACTCACTCCTGTCACCCAGTGGAGTAGGCAGAGACTACAGACTTCCATTTGGTACGATCCTGACATACCTGACATAGTTGCTGAGTTCAGTAATAATTTTCCTTCTTTGTAGAAAATTGGCAGAAGATATCCATAGACCCAGTAGCCACTTACTATCAGATGGACTGTAAGTTCGTTGGTCACTTCATTTTTATAAAAAAATGTCATCAATTTTGTACGCCTATTTATAATTATCTTTTTTATGCAATATTCATACTTTAGAGGAAATCCCACATAAATTTAATAAAAAATATCTAACCTTCAGGACGGAAAAATAGGGGATGAAATTTTTAATGGAACCACATATTTAAACGATTTTCAGAATGTTATATTCCTTAGGACACGTAAAGGATCTAGAGCTTTTATACGTGGTAGAGCCACGCTGCAGCTATATTATGGTTGTAGCACGAATTAATCCGCCTTGAAAGTCCTAGTAGAGATTGGTCGACTCTACAGTAGAATATTACGGACATCCCACTTTCCGGAGGAATGGAAGAAAGGCAAAATTATCGTCTTGCCGAAACCCGGGAAGGACAGGCGTAGAGCTGCCAGCTACAGGCCGATTACGCTATTACCGCACATAGCTAAACTGTTCGAAAGATTGCTGCTGAGACGTCTCCGTCCGTGCATCCAACTTCGGGCGGAGCAGCACGGATTCAGGAGGGGTCACTCTACAGTCACACAGCTGACTAGAGTGCTACACCTACTTGCGGCAGAGTACAATCGTGGCCGCATGTCGTTGGGAGCCTTTCTCGATATTGAGAAAGCGTTCGACTGGGTGTGAGTGTGGCACTCAGGATTACTATATAAATTACACGAGCAGACCAGTGTCCCCCCTGCTATGTTGCGGTTAATGGCGTCTTTCCTGGAAGACAGGAAGTTCTACGTCTGCGTAGAGGACGCCAAGTCCGCAACAAGATCCATCAGTACCGGCGTCCCACAGGGCAGCTGTTTGTCTCCAGTCCTGTACGCGGCATACACTAATGATATACCAACACTGGCAGGCAGGCTGCAAGAATGGGAGGACGACGTTGAGCTGGCGCTATACGCGAACGATAGCTCCTATTTCACCTCGTCCAGAAGAGCCCATATAGCCACTGCCAGAATGCAGTGTCTGCTGGACCTGCTGCCACCATGGCTGAACGAGTGGAGGATGGTCGCCAACGTTGGTAAGGCGACCGCTCTGCTCACTCGCTGTCTCAGAAATTTACCACCTCCGCTGACCCTTAACGGCCAGAAGATCGCGTACGAGAAGGCCGTGACATACCTCGGATGCCGGATCGACCGGGCGCTGCGCATGACTGCGCACGTCGACTTCGTCGTCCGCAAAGCCAGATGAGCGCGGGCGATGCTTCGTCCGGTCCTGGCATCCAAGATGCCGATAAAGACCAAGCTCCGAATATACAAGATGTATATCCGGACCATCACCACCTACGCTGCTCCGGCCTGGTACGCGCTTCTAAGCGACCCTCTGAGGCGGCGACTGCAGGCTCAGCAGAACCTGTCATTAAGGACGATTGTCGGAGCAGGTCGCTACGTCCGAAACGACGTCATAGCGGCCGATCTGAAAGTGGAGACTATCACAGACTTCGTGGCCCGGCTAGTGCGCGGCATGTTCGACCGTGCCGACAACAGGCCACACGACCATCTCAACGGCTTTGCGCCGTTGCATACTCGGCTCCCGGACGGGCGACCTCTTCCAAGAAAACTCCTCTCTATATCGATTAGAGAGTCGAGTAACAACCCTCAATGCCGCTGAAAGGTCAACTCAACCTTATTTATTAGATAACCTCCTTTTTTCCCGTAGTCGGTGAACTACGAGAAAAATCTTATCCGGCTACGGACTAAGAATAGGCCTCAAAGACTGGCCCACAGTTATGGGCCATGATGACTATTCGGGCAATGGGGTATACCCCGAGGCCCGATACCTACATAGCACATTGGTGCATGTATACGACAAACCAAAGATTTAAATAGTTAGATGCGCCCTTACCATAGTATGACCACTCCAAAAAGTGTCCATTCTCAAATGAGTGAGCTCACTCATTCGCAATAGTGCTCATTTGTGCGACAAAAACAAGTAGTATACACAATTTCTGTAAGATAATGAGAGATGACACTATTGCATTAGTGTGCGCACGTCAGCGTCTTGCAAACGAACACATCCAAAAAATAATGCCACAGTTTTCAAGGTGAAGGCGCATCTAACATTTAAATCTTTGCGACAAACTGGTTGTAGCACGAATTGATCGGCTCGGCCGGGGGTGGGTGGGACTGCGCTCCGTAAAATAACGGCCTAATACTGATGTGTTTAGTATGTTGAGTGTAGAGATCCCGAGATCCTTTTTACTGGAAACGACGCAATCCAATCCAGTTATCTCGAATGACAACGCATCTGCGTTTTGATTCTTAATCGGGTGGACTGTGTGCTCGTTTGACACCCTTATTCTATAAAAAAAAACTAGATTCTGGCACCTGACAAAAAATGGCTCAAGGTAAAATTTTTAAGCTTGTTATAAAATTAATACCATACCAGATGCGTTTTAAAACGTATGTTGTAAAACAATTTATTATTTTATAATATAATATATAAAAGTCTTAAAATGCTTTTATTGTACTAATATTTTTTTTAATTAACCTACCCTACATTTATTTAAAAAATACATAAAAAACATAAACACTCACGCCTGTCACCTAGAGGGGTAGGCAGAGACTACGGATTCCATGTGGCACGATCCTGACATACCTCTCTCACCTCCTTTACATCCATATATTATCTACGCATACACGCTCGTCGGTTAAGGGTACTCCTAATGTGGCCCATTTTTAAAATATCGCCAATTTGGTCGATAAACCTTCTGTCCGATAAACATCTGCAATATAAAATTGCTTTGTCATTCTTTTCTCGTTCATTTTTTCTACATGACCAAACCACCGAAGCATTCCTCTCTTAATCCTTGTCACAACACCATCTTGCACACCACATTTTATATATACGCAATATTTCCACTACATTAAAAAAATGTAGTGGAAATATTGCATTACGGCCTTTTTAATCAGATACGTTAATTGAAAACGATTACGTCTCTATAAGTATAACGTGGAAACTTCATGCAAAGTTGTAGACAATCGAATAATGTAATCGGTGCATTAGATAGCTGCATGATGGTTTTGCCAGATCTGTCATAAGAGTTTTTAAGAGAATAATAATTAATTTTACGGCTTTTATTGCATTTAATTTTTTTAATAATCGACGTTTCGTTTGTAGTATTCGCGTAAATATAATAAATCATAATATTTCAACGTTGTCCATTGCATGCATAAAAATGACTCTTATTTTTATTATAATTTAATGACTACCTAGCAGTGTTACGGTCAGTAACACTGCCAAGTACCTAGTTTTTTATTGTCAAAAGTCAGGCCAAATAGGGTTCTAGATACAACATTTTTTGTAGATTCCTCTACAGTCCAGTTAATCACTGTATAATTTTTTTTCATTTATTTTTGTTTTCACATACAGTTAGAAGTATAACAATTAATAAGGTGTAAACATAAACTCTTTTGAGTTTTACCGTACACCCTAAGCCGTCGTTATACATTAATAAAGATTAAGACTATTTATAACATATTTGCTACAAACTTCATACATCCGTACTTAAATAACAATCACAAGACAGCTACACATTTTGTAAACACAATGAGGGTATATCACAAGATAAGGTTATGTAAAAACCTTTTGTGGACGTTCCTACGCAGCACTATCTTCATTTTTTGCTGGTTTTTATTCTACAGGATGTTCTTTTTTAGCAACATTCGTAGTTAGTATACGTAGCTGGAGTAAAAAAATATTGTCTAGGTTTATTTTAGAGGTTCTTCCATAACTGGACAACCCGTAGGATATTATAGACTCAGCCAGGAACTTATAGAGTAGTAGAAGTGTTTTATAAGGAATTTTAGGTTTAATAATTAAGAGTTTGGCTAATATTACCCTTAGTTTGTCGCTCACATGGTTAATATGCTCCTTCCAGTTTAGCCGATCGTCGATTACGAGTCCAAGGTATGTATATTTACTTACTTGTTCTATAGCATCACAGGTACATTGCAGAGTATTATTTGATCGTTTTATGGCCGGTTTCTGAGGTACTTTTATCGGCAGTTTATCTATTCGTTAGCGCTATTGGTTCGATAACTTATGAAAATGCGTTTCCGAACATCGCAATGGAAGATAAACTCCGTTTAAGCTAAGTTTAATTTAACTGGCCAATCAGTGCCGTTTATCGGTTCCATAACTTTATTTGACGTTTAAATTAAAGCACACTGCATCAACTTTTAGGTTATATCGTGTTATTATTAAAATAAATTGCCAGTGAGCGCTAAGTACTTAAATATTAAAGGGATAAAATTAGAAGTGCAATGAATACGAGTAGCTCTTCCGAGTCTGATTTGGAAGTACTGGAGTTTATTTCTAGTAGGTATATCAGTATCCAGAAACTTAAGACATAGGAGAAATCCTTTCGAAATGTTTACGGATGAAGAATTTCAATTGAAATATCGCTTTGATAAGAATACTGTTATACACCTAAGTGATACCATCAGCTCTGCTCTAGCACCCATTATGCATCGGAAATATACATTGTCTGTGTTAGAACAAATTTTCATAGCATTACGATTTTATGCTACCGGTACTTTCCAAATAGTAATTGGTGATGACATTAATGTTCACAAAACTACTGTATCCAGAGTGGTATATAAAGTAAGTAAGGAAATAGCCAAACTAGCAAGGAGTTATATAAGTATTCCAAATGTTGTAGACCTAAGAGAAGTAAAAGCACAATTTTTTGATATCGCAGGATTTCCAAATGTAATTGGTTGTGTAGATGGATCACACATACCTATTCAATATCCTGGAGGTGAGCAAGCAGAATTATTTAGAAATAGAAAAGGTTTTTTTTTTCTATTAATGTACAAGTTGTGTGTGATGCAAAGTTGCAAATTCGTTATTCGTTATCTTAATTTATTGCTAAAACAGTGCATATTCACTTATTTAGCCTCAAAAAATAATATTTTATGAATAATACTAGTATAAATGAAGAATTGAAATAAAAAAATCTATTTTAGACTCGATGTCTTCGATGAGTCGAAAAAGACCCATCTAGTGGCAAATTATGGAACTTATTATTGGTTTCATAGTTGTTGAACGGTTGGTTTGGTATTCAGAAACGCAATGACAGTTAACCGACTGATATCTTATGGATAACTTTATTGAATCAATAGCTAATGGGAATATAACTGGGAACTTCAGAAACCGGGCATTAGATGTAGACATTGATGGTTGTGTGTTATAAGTTTTAATCTAAAAGTGCTTCTGTTTTTACTAGAGCTGATGTAAATTAGTTTGGTTTTGTTTGAATTAAGTACAAGTCCAACATCATGAGACCATTTCACTAATATGTCAAAATCGATTTGAAGTCTAGTAAGGGCATCTTTGATGTCTCTTCCTGTGGCAACTAAGCATGTGTCGTCCGCAAACTGGTACAGCTCACACTATTTGATTGCGTTTGAGAGATCATTTACGTAGGTAAGGTAATGCAAGGGTCCTAAGACGGAGCCTTGGGCAGTACCTTCTGTCGCTAAAACTGAGAAACTATCTGCATTACTGACCCTAACTTGATAGCTTCTATCATGTAAGTAGTTTTCGCACCAAGTTAGATTACCTCTGACCCTAAGTTAATAGATAATAGATTGTGTGATTAAATCATTAAAATTCGATCAAAAATCGTATCCAACATGCAACAAAAAGGGGATCGGGCAGTTTGTATTTTGAAAAGTAGATTCAAATCTAGATCTATCTTCAGAGTGGAGTCTATCAAATACGTATTTTCTGAAATACATTTGAATTAATTAATCAATTAGTTCGAATTAATACGCCAAAAATAAGTGTTTTCTTTAACAATTTAAGAGTTATTAATGTATTATTAACAAGTTTATGTTATTTTAATCTCCATGTTGATAGATTATGGCAGGTTAAAACAATCCTCTGTACCTTGCGATCCTGTGGGTTTGTGCATAAACGTGAAATCTATGGCTAATATCCCCTATATACAGTAATCTATGGGGAAGCCTTTTCAACTGTGGACTTTTGACAGACTCTAATTGATAAAGTAAATATATTAGGTCCTTACCTATGAAATTTCAGTTTCTTATAAAATAAGTTAACATATTTTTTCTATATTATTTTATATCTTTTAAACAGTGTACTGCCTCTTGAGTATTGAATTTTTTCCTTCCAAAAAGTTATACAAATTCTGTAAAAAGTAGAAGTCTGTAAGCGCAAGTTCTGGTGAGTACAGCAGATGACGGAGAGCTTCCAACCCCAGCTCTTATGACGTGGAGATCGTCTGTTGTGCAGTATGAGGTCGCGCGTTGTCTTGTAGAAGCAGTGGGAGCAAGTAATTGACCAAAGCTGGTTGGAGATGTGTGAACTTCTCCATCATTGTGTTAACTTTTTTATAGTACACATCTGCGGTAATGATCATCTGGTTTTAGTAAGAAGCTGTAATAAATTACACCGGCGCTAGACCACCAAACAGTGGTCATCATTTTTATAGGGGTAAGTTTTCGTTCAGGGCATTGTTTAGGTGCTGAACCAGGATTTAACCAACGTACTGAGCACTTGCTATTCTCAAACAGAATCCATTTTTTATTCCAGGTAACAATGTGTTTAAAAATTCTTTCATTTGTGTACCTGTTGAGCGGTGCAAGGCAAGTACCGACACGTACTTCACGCTGGCGATCATTGAGTTGGTAGGACCCCCATTCGTCAAGCTTTTTTACCTAGCCAATGTGATGCAAATTATCCAATATTGTTTTATGCTAACGTCAAAAGTCACTGCTTATTCAGCCGTAGAATGGGTATCATCAGCTACCATAATCGCCATCAATTCATCATTGTCGACCAAAGCTCTCGGTTCGTTTTTCAGGTCGAAACTTGCAGAACGGAATCAGGCAAACTTAGTACTCCTTCAGAGTGGAGGCGGGCGCGGGTGCTAGCGCGGGCGCGTGTAAATCAAAATGTATGTAGACGCCAGTTGCATTCAGAGTGCTCCCGATAGTCGCGCGTCTGCATGAGGCGGGCGCGGGCGCAGGCGGCGCGGGTGTTTCTAATGGCTCAGTCCGCTCGCATCGTTCACAGTGATTTAGCGTCTGTTAGGTGACTACGCTTGTAGTTCTAAACCATTTTGATTCACCCGTCGAAGCGTCGTCAATCATCATGGATATCAATACGGAAGAATTTATATCTGCAGTACAACATCGCACTGCTATTTGGCCGGGCAAACATCTGTATAACAGATGATGCTTTCGTGTGTAATTTGCTCTGTAAACGTCGTTAATTTTGCGTGCCGCTTGCGCCGCGGTGCTGCCACGACGATACTCATATTCCATATTTACTCGATTTTTTACATATTCATGATGAAGAAAAAGATTCAATTCAAAAGATCAATTCAAAAAGACAAAAAAAGCGAAAACATAACGCTTGTCAATAAACATATAACCAATTTAAAAAAATCTATGTTTTAGAAAAAAACTTGAAATTAGAATTCTTAGCCAAACAATAAATATGGTTTGAAATGACCAATGCTGCAGAACGGCATTATTATATTATTTGTACAATATGATCCGACCAAATTGAAACTTATAAGATCGCCATAATTCATATAAAGCCATTATGATTCATTTTATTCACCGTTAAATATATTATGTATTTTATATATTATGTTTATTAATGTCTTTCATATTATATTTATTATTTTATTCGTACCAGTATCAAATAATCAAACATTATTTATTTTTCTATTGATACCTCTTTTTACACCTACTTCTTTTGCAAAATTTTAAGGTATTCGATGAAGAATGTCTCACGCATTAAGTATCGTAGATGACATAAATTTGATGACCCAGTGGCACAGTGGCTTAACAATAGGTTACGGCGTTGAAGGTCGCAGATTGGAATCCTACAGGAGAAAATCCTAGCGAAGGAGTAACATATTATAAATAAGAAATAAACGAACAGGATACATTATTGTGTCATCATCATAATCGTCGTCATTGGTGTGTATATGAAGTTTAATAAAATAAACAAAATTTTTATTTTTTTATTCATATATATTTAACAACAAAACTAATATAGCAACATAGCATTATTTTAAAATTAGTTGGATAAAAAATAAACAGTAATATTTTTTAAAACAGTAAACCTATTAAGAATATATATTTGTAAAGTATATTGTTCAAAGATTTATTATAAAAAAAGATCGTTTTGATCATTTCAAATAGTAAAACAACATGTTGTCGTTCGTTACTATAATGAACTCTTAATAGCAATCCAATCAAAGAAAGTTGTAAATTATCCACTACTTACGATTTGAATGAGAAGTAATTAGGTGGTGGAGTGTTCTTAAGACAAAAACCTATCGGATGCGTTGGAATTTCCTGGCACGTTCACGTTGCCGCTAGAACGTGCAGCTAATTAATTTTATGTGATTGTTAGTTGGTTCACTTTATCACAGAAAGATCTTAATTGCAGAGCTTTGAAACAATTAGTTTTCATTCAAACAATTTCGTTCGATGCAACAATTTTTTTAGATGTTTTGTATTATAACGGCAATTGATTCAAAAATATACTTTACTTTATATTGATACAGACTTAGTAGTGACATAGTTTTATATATCGGAGCGTCACGATCAAAGAAGGAGCTCTTCAAAAACCACAGCTCAAAATGGCATATGAATTTTATTGCTGTTTTTTTGTACGGAAAGTGACGACATCATCATTAAATTTCTTTATAAAATTATTTTTCTTATATCAAGGTCAGATACTTATCGTGCGGCCCTCGCATTATATACCATCCCATTTGGATAATATACCAGATGTAAAATTTCCAGATCGGTGACGAGTACGGCATCAACATACGACACGAGACATCTTTTTAATCGAAAATAATAGTTTTATCCCTATATTTGGAAGTTTCATGTACCCTGGAAGCTTTTTAAATATATAAATTACACTTGCAGAAACCCGGAACAATTATTTATACGCCATACAAATAGTTGTTCTGTGTGCGATTGGAACCCGAGATATATCATCGAGATTCAGATCATAGAGATTCTTGGCGCCGTAGGTAAATGCTTTCTACGCAGTAAGAAAGAGTTTTCCGAGCCTTCGATTAGTAATAGCGAGGCAGTATGCCCGACAATGATTAAATTTCACTTACATAGATAGTTTTAAAATGATCAGTAACTCGTTGGAGTTTTGTAGAACGCATTTGTTCATATGTCCTATTCATGTAGGTAATTTATTTCGTGACAAACATTTACGATGAAAGCTATTCCAAATTACCTAGTAAGTAAGTAAAATCTTATAAAAAAGAATATTTTAACAATCGTTTATTAAAAAATATTTAATCCATTTTATATTTTAATGTAAATTTCTGTTTAATACTTTCAAATACTTGTAAAAAGTTTTAAAACGTTCTTTTAAGCTAATTCTACTGAGAAAATCAATGAAAATGTAACAGTCACACCTTTGTATCGAAGTGAACGTGACATATATCATAGAGATTGGCGATCTACGTGCGGAGCATGAGTAGATTTTCACAGTAATAAAACCAACTCGAATAGTAGTATTGCTTTAGACTTCATAATATGCCTGAAACGGCGAATAGAAGAAGTAGCAAAAATGTCGATACTGCTTAAAGTTTTGCTTGGTCACGTCCTTCTAAGATATTTAAACCATACAATTTTGATGGATTTAATTAACATTTATTTATACTTTAAAAAGTCACACGATTTTTACGTTTATAAGTCATACGAAATGAAAAAGGAACGTTATCAAAAAAGTTGACTAAGGGAAATACCAAGAAAATCTAGTAGCTTTATATACTATATCGTGTATGCTATAATATGTTAAATTTTAGGGTGATTATGAGGAGCAACGTCCAGTAGCCACGCGATCACCAATATATTTCAATTAGGTTTCAGTCAAGTTACCAATTTCCTTATTGAAATGTTTACGAGTTGATGATGGTTATAGAGTAATTATATTCTTTCCTATTATATTTCCTATTATATTCTTTCCTAAACACAACGTTCAGCAATTGGTTTCCAATTGCTGAACGTTGTGTTTAGGAAATATTATTACAAAACCTTTCATAAAAGTCTATTGCTGAACATAGGGGCTACCACAACGGAGATATTTTTCATTTATGTCACACTTAGCAAGCGGGTTGTCAACCGCAGTTTTTTATTATTTTGGTTTGTGATAAGAAAGTTCTTACTAACCATCTCCTCTTTCACTTCCATCTGTCACCTCTTGGAAAACCAAAGTATGATATAAATTTGTGGATTCTCTTACGCCGCCGTTGCAAAGTAGTAATGTGCTCTGTATTTATCATTATCACCATATAACGGTATACTTGTTACGGCTGATAATAGTAAATGCTCTATATCTTCGAAATTCAGTTATTATGACACTGTTATTTATCCGTTTCAATGGCAGACACATAACCTAAATTCGCGTAGCCGGAATACCTGACTGCATGGGCCATAAATTCAAATCCTTTACACACATGAATTTTCGGTTGAACTAGTTAAATCATTTCAACCAGTTCAATAGCCACGAATCATCATCCAACGCAACGTGTAAAAATATAACCATGTAGTTACGGTGTAAAAATATCCTCTACCCCATAATATCATCCTGTGGGTGTCATAAGACGCGAAAGAAGGTAACTGAAACAGGAGATGGGAAGCAATATTTTCCTGATAAGAGCTGCAAAAATATCAAACTTGGTTGCCAACCCACTTGCCTAACCTGGCAACTATGGCAAATCCTGCTTATTAGGCAATCTATAGAGGAAGATATTTAGCAACGGACTTTTGATAGTTTTATGTCGTAGTTATCAATTACAGTCGCAAGAAATATTTTATTAAACCACTATTTTGTCAGAACCAAATAACAGAATAACAAGTTTACAATAAAAACATAACTAAGGACTAAATAAAATCACTAACATGTATACTTAACAAGTTAAATACTATTACCAAGTAACAGAGTGGCTTGTGTGTGTGAGTGTTGTGGAGTTGCGCATTATACACACTATTGATTTTATTTGTAGGCCATACTTGTTTCGTGCAAGATTCGAATCTGCGCCCCCCAGCGCTGAAACTCATTGCTAAACTACTGTGCCACGAAGCCGTCATTACATTATACGTGTTAAATAATATACTGCTATTGTTGAACCTTGATTCTTTTTTAATATACAGTATTTTACTTTTTAGTGTACTTTTTTAATATATAATTTGGTTTAACCTTAATAACAGCATATAACTAACATCAACTGACTACAAATAAAACGACGTTCTTTATCAGACAATTTTGCACGCGGACAATTAAAAAAACAAAAAAGGACAAAAAGAGGACAAAAAAAGGACAAAAAAAGGACAAAAAAGGACAAAAAAGGACAAAAAAACTAAAAAACGGAGATTCAAATGTTTAACTTTATTTTATTTCGTAGCATATTTATTTATTTCATCTATTTGACTCCATTTTTTATTTGTAATGTATACGTATATAAGATTTCAAATATTTCACAGTAATATTTTAATACCTTGCAATAAAAGCAAGAGGTATATAATTTTTGCTAGCTTATTAGTACCTAGAACGAGTTTCATCCTCAAACCACCTCGTTACGGAGAAAGCACCTTCATGAATAATGTTCGACTAATAAATGAAAGCACCGTGAAGTACCTACCCACCGATTTAAATGGTGCAAATTTTATCTCTCGATATTTTTCTAACTGGGCTCTGAGATGAATATTTTAACTTCATTATGTGAGTCAAAACCAATGTCATTAAACCTTTCAAAAGAAAACCAAATTTCAAACAGAAATTGTAATAAAAGAAATGGTTGACATTTTTTTAATTGGTGGAAATGTGAGATATAGTGAACATTTTAATAACTTAAATGTAAGCAAAATTGTTTTGTTCACATTGCCTTATATACAGGGATTGCCACAAGAAAATAATTTAAGACATTATTTAAATTTACAAATGAATATATGAATTTGTAATAATAATTTTAATTTGATATATAATGATAATAATGACTTTTTTTTCAATTTTTTTATAGAAACGAGCATACGGTTCACCTGACGTTAAGTGACTACCGCCAGCCATGAACAATCGCAACACCAGGGGAATTGCAGGTGCTTTGCCGGCTCTTTAGAAAGGAGTAAGCTCTTTTTTAATTTCATTTAGTTGACATAAACAATGTAGTTAATAAGTTTTGGACAGAAGGTAGGTATTACCGATCCAAATATAATTTAAGACTGATAGTAAGTGTGCTATCTTTTATTTTACTTTTTAACTCAGCCAAGTTTTGGACTAACAAGACTGCTTCTATTGAGCAGCGTAATGATTTGACACTTCATTTGGAATCAGTTCCAACTAATTTTAATTAGTGAATGCGATAATAGAGGCAATCTCTAGTAATAATTATAATAATATTATCAATTTAATTAATATAATTTAAATTATAAATTTAATTAATTAAAAGTGCAGCCCACAAATAAGCAATAAAAATTGTTTACATCTCGCACATCAAAACATACTAGGCGTAATGAGCAAAAAATTGGAAGTTGAATTGTTTTTAAATAGTAACAACATACATATCCTTTGTATTATTGAACATTGGCTAAAAGATTATAACTAAATGTTTAATTTCAGAAATCACCAGGTAGTTTTTCCTTCAATGGAGAATAAAGTTAAACTGGTGGCCCCTTAATATTAGCAGACAAATCATTAATATATAAAGTACGTAAGGATATTGTTGAGAGAACTGTAGAAATGGCTTGTGTCAAGTTTGTGCACCTCATTGTTGTAAGTATTTACAGACCCCCATGTGCTACTTATGAATATTTTTAAAAGATTGTGGAAGAAGTTTTTCTTTAACATCAATCTCCCTGTAATTCTTCCCCTATTGTCGCCGAATCATTGCTTATACAAAATATAAAGGCTTGTTCAAATACTGTTAAACTTCAAAGAGGACTGCAAAAAGATATAATTATTATAATAAATATTTTAAAACAATTGACGTTAAGAAAACGGCAGACTTACGCGGGATTTTCATTAAAGTTATTGCATCTGTAACAGATACAGTAGCACCTTACTCGTATCTAGGCGCTATTTTTTAATACAAGTATCTAATCTGGTATGTTTCCTGATTTAATGAAACATAGTTAAGTTATACCTTTTTTTTTTAAATCTAGTAGTACATCAGACCCCGCCAATTTTAGGGCAATTTTTGTACTACCAACTTAAAGAAAAAATTTTGAAAAAATTATTTTACATCATATGTTAAGTTCTTTTAATAAAAAGAAATTGCTCTATACAAGTCAATTTGTTTTACAAGGGGTCGCTTGACAATCGATGCCGGTGTTGAGCTTACAAAATATATGTTTGTACATGGGAGAATTCAGAGGATACTTTGGGTATATTTTGTGACCTCTCCAACAGTAATCAGGAAGCTACAGTACTATGGGATTAAGAACACAGCGCTTAAACTAGTTATTTCATATTTAAGTAATTGAGTGCAGAAAGTTATTATCAATGGTAGAAGTTCTACCGAATGGCCTGTATTGATGGCTGTCTCTCAGGGACTAATTATTAGCCCATTCCTATTTTTATTGTATATTAATGACTTACCTTCTCTTGTCAATGTCAATCATGATATAGTATCATTTGCTGATGATACTTCCTTGATTTTTAAAGTTAAATGTCAATCATTTAAATGTGACGAAGTAAATAATGCTATGTTTAAATTAGTGCATTAGTTTAACGTTAATAATCTACATTTAAACTGCAATAAAATTAAATGTATTAAATTTACAGCAACAAATACTAAAAATCTAATTACCAATGTGTTTTAAACGGGAAAGAACTGAGTCCTGTTGAATTATCTGTTATCTTGGCATCACTCTCGATGCTAAGCTTCAGTGCGGCCCCCATATATCTAAACTAGCAAGCAGACTAAGCTCTGCAGCTTATGCTGTAAAAAAGATTAGAGATCTCACTAGTGTCGGGACAGCTAAATAATTACGAAAAAACTTTGAATGCAATTGAACAAGCTACGTAAGAAGGACGTAAATTCAAAAGCTGATAGGTTTTTAAATATGCCAAAAACTAACTTGAGCCGTGGCAGATCAGATGGTTAGAGCTTGTTTTAAATTTTACAGTAGACAAGCAACCCGGGTTCTATCCTCGCCGGCAACAATGAAATTGCAAATTGCAATTTTAAGTCCTAATTTACATCGTGCTCGGCAGTGAATGGAAACATCGTGAGGAAACCTACATATCTGAGAAATAAGAAAAAATATTTCGAGGACATGTGAACTTTGCCAACATGCATTGAGACAACGCCGCTGAACTCACCCTACCGTCTTAGAAATGAGAGGAGGCCGTGTATAGGCTGTAACTTTAACTTAACTTTTAACTTTTTAGACCCTTTTTACTGGAAACGAGGCATTCCATCTTAGTCCTCACGGGTGACAATGTATCTGCATTTTGATTCGTAATTGAGGATAGATGTAGATGTCTATGGGTCACAGAAACCACATACCATCAGGTGGACTGTGTGCTCGTTTGTCACCCTATCCTATAAAAAAAAACTTTTCTGTGCTTAAATAGTTTAAAAAGCTACGTATATATATTTTGAAAAAAGACGTTGGTTTTATTACAATTTATTATTTTTAAAACAGTTAATTTTTGATTGAAAACAATAACCAACCTAAAAAGCAGGATTAAATACTGAGGACTATATTACAAGCGTTCAATTTATATACGGTACATCAAGATCAGCTTTATATAATATAATGAAATTATATTTAGATGAACAGTTTTAGCTCTCCGGTAAAATTACTATTTTTGAGTTACGCCTTTGTAATAGTAGGCTAAAAGTGTCTATTTTATAGCGACAAAAATGTATATAACGGAGTTTAATTGACTACGAAAAGACAGTTATTCATGACGATATATTATTTGTCTCGGATAATTTGGGCAACATTTTAATCTAAACATTATATAGATTACAAAAAGTTATTAAAAAGTAAAGATATTTAAAACATATATTTTAGAGAAATATGGAGTATGAATTCATAAATAAATGGAAATAATAAATAAAATAGAGCCGTTGAAATAACTTACAAATTAAAATAAAATAACACATGATTTGGGCATAAGTAATCTTACCATTTATCTTTAAAAAAAGTATCCACATACATGTAGGTTACTTACAAAAGCAATGTCTTTTGAACACATTTTATTATACGAGTATGTAATATATTTTTGATAATGTTTAAACTTTTCATGAGAGTTCGTAGAGCGTTTTATTGAGGTGAGTACCTATTTCTTTTTCTAAGTAATTATTTTTGTATACACCAAATTATGTTCCTAATATACAACATATTGCAGCGCTTAATTTTATAAAAAATGTACAGCAACTACACGAAATTATCTTTAACTGTTAATGTTAATTGGTAATATTTAGTTTAATTTTTTTTTAAATATGTATGAAGCTAAAAGTATCAACAGGTGTCCCGAGTGCTAGGTTTGTACAGTATGCTTTATTCATAGACTGCTAACGAGTTGCCTTTGTCAATCACACATACGAATGAAGTGGTAATACTTTGCTTAGTACTTACATCTATTAGGTGTTTAAATTTGAAACAGGTATGAAAAAATTCTAATAAAAACTTTATAAATAAACTTTAATAAATTAACTTTGACTTTTTTGACTTTATACTTCAATATTAGCATCAAATTACTCTTAAAATTCTGATACACAAATCGTACATATCGTAATACAGATATATTTCGTATATTAAATTTCACTTATTTTAATATTCAACTTAATACCATCAAAATCTACCACTCAGTATTTTCATACTTGATCATTTTCTCAGGAGCTTTAAAAATGTACATTTTTTTAACTTAGAACGCGTTTAACTTATGAGTATTTTTATTTTCAAATCGTATGTTTTATTACCTCTGCCTTGGTGAGCAAGAGTATTGTCAAGGACCCCACTTCTCCGATGTGCGTTAATAAAACGATATACAATTTGCAAGTAATTTTTTTGAAGATTAATTTTCTTTATGATCAAGTTTTCTGAATAAAAGCTATTTCTATACGCTTTTGATAACGCACTTAACGGGAACCATAAGGTTAGAAGAGAGAGGTAAGTAGAAGAAGCTGTGAATATTTTACGATATTGTTACGAGCTTGGGGTTCGTGGCAATAAAAACTGCCGATTGAATTACCAAAATTGACACCAATTACAACTTAAACATACACAAATAATAAAACACAATTCTCAGTTATATTGCTTCGAAGTATTCGTTTGAATCGCCATTTCAATCCTGACTTGGGTTGCGGTCAATACAAGTCTTATATAGGACCTTTTCTACTGAAACATCTAGAATATTCGAGTGTATACCGGTTCCGCTCGACTAGGTGTAGAAAGTTCTAGTAAGTAATTTTTTAGAAAGCTCTCCTAGTTCTGCTACTCGATATTATATGGAGCTAGTGGCATTAATTATGGCGCGAAACACTGCCCCCTCCTAAAACAAGCTAGTCCCGAACATTATTATCGGCCCCATAATAACGCGCCAGTTGAACCTCATGGACGATCTTAGGAGTACCTTTTGCACCTTTCTGTATCCGGTAGGTTACGTCATTGATTCTTGTCACAATCCGTTACGCTCCGTCCCATTTAGCTTCAAGCTTAGGATATTTCCCATTGCTGCGGACTGGATTGTGCAACCACACTATTGAACCTTCGTTGAACCCTTTTTTGTTCATTTTGCGGTCGTACCGAGTTTTCATCTTTTCAGACATTTGCTGGCCCGATTGTCTGACGTGCTCACAAATGTCATTCATTTTGTTCCGCAAGTCATTTACATAACCAGTTATACTGCTTGGATCCAGTGATTAGGCCTACAGACAGCCGTATTTCTCTTCCAAAGTTTGCGAAAGCTAGTATCATTGATATACTTTCGTGTACAGCGCTTCGATATGACAACAAAAACGTTTGTATGTGCTTGTCCCAATCTCATTGCCGATTGTCTACAACTTTCGCTAGGTACCTTTCCAATGTCTTATTAAATCGGTCTAACGTTCCATCAGATTACGGGTGGTAAGAAGTCGTTCTTGTTTTTAAGGAAGCAGCCCCGTTGGGCCAAATAGCTTTTCGTGATCAAACTGATCGCTGAGATGTCGCTCCACTAGGACTTGAGAGCACTGGCTTTCATCTATTACAATATCGGCTTGATATCCGAATCTTCCTGCTGTGCATGTTGTAGGCAGTCCTTCCGCTCGTTGCTGATGTAGTCTATCCTGAACATCCTCACAGATACCACTTCCTTACCCTCTTATCTAGTACAATGCTTGCATTCTTCAGGATAAGGTCTTCTTGACAATGCATCTGCTTTGCCATGTGTGTTCCCGCTGCGATGTTCTATCACAAAGTCGTATTCCTGCTGCTACTGGGCAGTGCCATTAGCCGCACTACACTATCGAGATAGATCACCTTCCCTTCTTACAGTTTTCTTAGGGCAGCTGGATCGAAAATGGCCCCTTTCCCACCAGCTGTCAAACCTTGGGTTGTATTTATTTTTCGGTCGCGAACCGCTACAACCTCCCTAACGCGATGGAATTTATGATCCTACCACTGCTGGGCGGTGCTGTTAGCCGCACTACCCTCGCGAATTCGATTACCTTCCCTTTCAACAGTTCGCTTAGGGCAGCTTGATCGTAGATGGCCCCTTTCTCCACAGCCATAGCACCTGCTGCAATCTCCCTGACGCATTACGAAATATGATCCTGCCGCATGACTTCCACCTCCAGTGCATGTACCAAGGCATCCTTAAGCGCATTGTGGTGCCTGAGCCTCACAGCAGCTCTGACTTTAAGATCTCGGATGCCGTCGATGAATGTCTGCACCAGGTTCTCTTCAATAAGCGGTATTCTTTTCGAACCAGCTTCTCCACCTCAAGGGCCCACTGCTGCAGGTTTTCGTTGATGCATTGCACGCGATCTATAAACTGCGCTCAAAAGATGTGTTCCAGGTGAGTGTCGCCATATCTCCAATGCCTGAAGGAGCTGCTCGTAAGTCACTTCATTACCAAGAGCTTCCAGAACAGTTAAAGCCTGGTCGTTCGCCTTCATGAAAGCCTCGAACTGGATTTTGTAGGCCAACCATGAAGAAGTCCCGTCAAACGGCGTCACTTTGAAACCACGTATTGAAGGTGCCGTAGCTACCACGGGAGCTGTATCTGTACCTTTTCTTCATGTTGGCCATCACGTTGTTCACTTGGTCAATTCGGATTTCAGCTTTCAACAGGTGGTTTTCATATTGAGCAACCCTATCCTTTACCTCACTTATCTCTTTCCCGAAGGTAGCGTGAAGGTCCTTCATGAGGAGCATCTGCTCTTCCTTATGGCGTTTGAGCTGCTCTTCCAACCGACGGGCCTGTTCCTCCTGTCGACGGGTCTGTTCCTCCTGTCAGCGGGCCTGTTTTTGCAGCATAATCATCATAGCACCTAAGTCAGGTGGTGCAATTGTACGAGCTGCTGACGGGCCGGCCTCCATGGTCGGCAGCTATCCCCCCGATATCTGCGGCGTTGCACCACCAAATCGTCTCTAGCCTGTCTTCTGCTGGCGTTGACTTCGGGTACGGATACCCTCCATGTTGTTTTTAGGTAAAATTGGCATGATGGTATCCCACTTCTTACACCAATTGATACGAGATTCAGGTTCGTGAAAAAAAAACTGCCGATTGAATTACCAAATTTGACACTGTAATTACCAAACACCGTACCGATTACAACTTAACTAATTCTTACTTCAGTTTTACAATATACTGTTTCAAATGAATCATTTGAATTCATTAAATTCAAAATCATTTAAATTGACTGACAAAGATATTCCATAAAAACCGTTTGGATGTAGTTTTATATTAATCTTAATGTATACCGGGTAGAATAATTTACACTATGGGTACTAAATAACAGTAAAACCTTGTTATCGCAGTTATATGTTAGAGACCAAATCATCTCACACGCTCATTCAAAATGACAACGAGCTTTACGCGGTGCTATAAATTACGTCATCAAAGCATTACCTGCACTGCAGTCAAGTGAGTTACGATTAGGTAGACCAATTTTAGTGGATTTTAGTTTCATATCCTTGTCAGTTTACGCCCTTCTATTTCAATTACTCGCTTCATTGTTCGTATAATAAATAAGTAATAAAAATGCCTATATTGCTGTTCTACAATCTTTTCATTTTTTTAAATTACTTAAATACTAACAATTTTTTTTTAAATCAGATGTCGGTACACTCTTTTTTTAAACCTGTCAGTTAACATAGGCCTTTTCTAAATATTTCCACTTCTTTCTGTGTAATGTTGTTCGAATATCCTCTGTACCAGTTGCTCTTTTAACATCCTGTTCCTAACGCTTCGAATGTCGTCCTTTACTCCTTTTGCCAGCCCTAGGGTATTATCCTAGTATTATTTTTGTCCATTTCTCTTTTTCTCCCTTAATGCATGTCCTTTCCACCGTCATTTATGTATTTTATGTAGTACCTGTCAATTTTATTATACGTTTTGTTTCTTTTAATCTTACTTTCTTACTTCTCTTGACTCCGAGTACACTTCTTTCTGTACTGTTTCGAACGAATATGAATGAAATCTTGAATACCATTACGTATATATAGCCTTCTTCCTTTTAAGTTAGTTGATGGAATCCGTGGGCTGCAAAAGTTACTTATCGGTCGACTATATGTATATGTCCGTTTATCACACCACCTTTATAAAAAAAACGATTCATTGAAGCTAATGAATGACAAAATGTATCGCATACATAACCGTTCTAAAGACATCGATTCGATATCGTCTAAATACAGATTAGAGACAATTTCCTCTTATTTCTGACGAGGGCAATGACTGGTTATTTATATGATATGTGTATTATAAGGGCTTTAGTACTTCTAAGCTGAATGTTTTAGCAAATACGTCATAATGTAAAATTATTTTATTTTTATAAGTTGCTTGTAGCAAGGCTTTTCTTTTTTAAAAAAGGTTTTTTTTCAGCCTTTATCACATTATTTTTGGCTACTTCAAATTACTGCAATGGAATGCAATGGAATTACCTGGAATGATCATCAACTAGTCCATTTTTGAGAAAAAAATACATCAAAAATGAAGACAGTAGAATTCTACTCGTAGATCATATTTTATGCAATTTACCTAATTACTTTCATTTGATTACTATCAATGATGATCCACTTTAAAAACAGTTTCACATCATCCTCCGCTGGACGTCTTATATGCGGCTGGACGTATTATAAATTAATCTAAGTGTATGCCCACTGGTGGAGCGACGAGCCTAAGGTTACCGAAGTCTAATTCCCCGGTCGAACCTTAAGCCTATTACGCGAGATATTAACTAAAGTGGACTGTATATAAGAAATGCTTCTACGCTTACATAAAATGGCTACTATAGCACGCGGTACAATGCACTCGCTCTTCCCTAAAAACGAACTATTATTTGCCAAATCTATGAAAGGAATCCTGCTTGATTAGGAGAATATAAAATTGGAGCGGATTACTATTAAACACAATTATATCAAGCAGGAAATATTAGGAATGTTCACTCGCCGGGGTGGTTCTTCTATGCTGCTTAGGCACTATATTGCTGCGACTTCTGGAACTTCTTCTGGGTAGACTCTCTACCTTTCTTGTCCGATGACGCGTCGGAAGAGAGTGTGGTGCGCGACTATTTCTCACACGAGGTGAGGCGGGTTTCCTGTAGCTCGACTGCTTCCAGGCTAAAGCGGTTCTACTAGTGGTGTGGTTCCAACGACGAGCGCGGCGGGAAGAGGACGCGCGTCGGTCGCGCGTGCCTTTTATTCCTTCGGTTGCGATGATTACGTGATACTCTAGAATCATCTTCTTTCCCCTCCCACCCCACCACCCCGATGTGTCGATAGGAGGGTATGAATGATATCGTTTGGAAAGGGATAAACGATTTGGCAAATCCCTACCGTCAAAATAAATGCGAATGGTTTTCCGCGCAACCATCTCCCCCGTCCTTGAAGGATTTCCTTCAAAATTAACTAAAACAACTAGAGCTAAAATCAAACTAACAAAATAACTAACTAACGCTAAGATTACCTAAATCCAACTACAATTTCTAATCTAGAAAGCTAATTTAAATTATGGAAGAGGCAAGGGGTACAAACGGACAACAGGACGCAGGTAAGACCCAACCGTGGTCTTAACGCGAGCTACCCTAATTACTCCGTCGGAACCGGGAAAGACCTCTTCGACAATTCCTAGCGGCCAATGGAGAGGCGGCGTATTCTCTTTGGTGAGCACAACTACAGTTCCTACAGCTAAAGGCTCAGTTGCTGTGTTCCATTTTTGCCGAGACTGCAAAGTATGCAAGTATTCCATCCTCCATCGTTTCCAAAACGATTGCACTAACCGGTCTAATAATTTGTGGCGTGCAGAAATACTAAGTCTGTTTTCATCCATATCTGCGGCGGACAAATACTTTAAAGGCGTTAAATTCAAAAAATGTGTTGGAGTTAGAGCCAGCGGTTTCGAGGGGTACCTAGACAACGTACGACAAAGTGGGCGGCTATTCATTACGCATTCAATTTGAGCGAGCACCGTACTTAGCTCTTCGAAGGACAAAATTTGATCTCCTATTACTCGGTATAAGTGACTCTTTAGACTCTTAATATTAATCTCCCAATTGCCCCCAAAATGACTCTCGGCTGGGACGTTCAGAGACCACTCAATGAGGTTCTCGGCTAGAATGTGAGCGAACTCCGAATTATAATACTTGCTAGCTAAGAGCTCATGTAGTTCTGATAAAATACGTTTTGCACCGACGTAGTTCGTACCGTTATCCAAATACAATTTACTTACAGGGCCACGGCGGGACAGAAATCTCTTAAATGCACCCATAAAGCCCGCTGTGCTTAGATCACCAACGAGTTCTATATGCACCGTTCGAGTAGTTAGACATACGAAAATGCAGACGTAAGCCTTTGTGGAACTTATACCACGCCCACGAGTGCGCGTGACTTTAAACAGACCAGCGAAATCAGACCCGGTGTGCGTAAAGGGTAACTGATTGTATTACTCTACAAGATCTAAGTTCCGCCATTTCCGGAAATGACGGATTGGGGCGTGCCCGAAAGCAAGCTATACGTCTATGCACCCGATTGCGTATTAAACTACGTGCAGAAAGAATCCAATAATTCTGACGCAAGATCGACATTAGCAAGTCGGGGCCAGCGTGCGAGTTCAATTTATGATGGTAATCGACTAATAAATTCATGATATGGTCTTTACGCGGTAAAACTATAGGGTGCCGTTGGTCGAAACTCAACTGCGAGTTGGACAAGCGTCCACCTACCCTTACAACCCCATCCTGTAAAAATGGCTTAAGGCGTTGAAAGGCGCGACTACAAGCTCTATTCGATTGTAATCTTGTAATTTCTTCAGAGAAATGCGCACGTTGAAGTTCACGTAATACTAGCGACTCGGCATAGTTGTAATCGGACGCTAGGACATACAAACGTCACGGTATTTTAATTTCTCTTAGTAAAGGAAGTATCTCTCTAAAACGCTGCCACAACCGAACAATGCTGTCAGGCGGCGAGTCATCCCAATCGCATTCAAATAACCAAAGTTGTTTAATCAAAAGCTTAGCGTATAATACCACCGGAGCTACGAAACCCATGATATCCCATAATCTAGCAACGCATGACAGTATTGTGCGCTTTGTGCACTTCTCTACGGGCGGATTTACCTAAAGGCTAAACACGTCGGACTCTGGTGTCCAACACAGACCTAGCACTTTGTGTGTATCAGAATCGTCGAATTCCTTTATCGCCGAAAGACGGTGTGATAGTGGGATTGTATCTAAAACCGGACGCGAATTACTAGTCCACTTCACAAGATCGAATTGACCCGATTTCATGAGCTTTATAACCTCGGCGGTGGTAAGGGTGGCCTCCTCCACGCTATCGACCGAGTATACAAAATCATCCATATATAAACCGCTCTCAATTGCCCTCTTAGCTTTAGGGTAAGAGAGACCTTCATCGTGAGCGAGCTGTCTCACCGTGCGTAACGCATGAAATGGGCTCGATTTTAAACCGAAACAAACGCGGTTAAATTCAAACACCATTAGAGGTACCTTTGGGTTGAAACGATATAAAATGCGTTGGAATCTACGTTCGCATTCACGGACCCCTATGCAAAGAAACATTTGGCGAATATCGGCGGATAGTGCTATACTAAACAAACGAAAATTGGCTATTATATTAAATAAACTGCCCTGTAAATTTTGCCCACTATAGAGGATATCGTTAAGCGACAGGTGAGTGCTAGTTTTAGCACTAGCATCGAGCACTACACGTAACTTAGATGTAAGATTGTCCTCCCTAATGACCCCGTGGTGTGGTATGAAATACGACGGTGTGTCTTCGTAGTTATTTAATTTCGAAGCCACAAGTGATATGTGCTTCTCTTATATATTCGTTAATGACGCCGTCATAAGCTTCTTTTAACTGGGGTGAAGCGAGCATCCTAAGCTCCAAGCTGTAGAAACGTTTTTCCGCCATGTGACGCGAATCGCCGAGAGATAAAACATCTCCTTTAAAGGGTAGCGCTACACTATATCTACCGTCGCGATCACGAACGGTCGTGCGGACGCAAATTTCCTCGCATAATCTGTCATCTGAGCTAGCTATGGGTGGGACGTTCACCTCCTCCATCTCCCAAAATTTGCGGACTAACGACTCGAGCGGTTCGACAGCCATACCACAATAAGAGGTTGCCGAAATACTATCTATGATGGGGGCGGAGCCAACGATGACATAGCCCAATACGGTTTCCAGTGCGTAAGGCGCGGTATGCGAGGAGTTGCCCCTGACCTTATTGTTTAACAAAAGATGAGGGAAAAGCGCTGCTCCAATGAGCATGTCTATGTTTCCAGGAACGGCGTAAGTGTCGTCCGCTAGAGACAAATTTTTAAATTCAATCATTGCTGAGGTGTCAACCGAAACGGTTGGCAACCGTTCAGTGACCCTATCTACTACTAGTGCATTTATATCAAAGTTAACATTACGATCTATCCGAGAGTAAAATTTTAAATTTATATATCCCTGGGTAGCTTTACTAGTACCTCCGATGCCTTTGACTACAGGACATGAAAGCGACCTATTTATTACTTAGCCTAAGCGCTGACAACATTGTCGCATTATAAAGCTATTTTGGGCTCCGCTGTCCAGCAGTGCACGGACGCTTTGTTCGTTTTCATGCGCATCCCTAACCAAAATACGTGCCGTACCCAGTAACACGGTTGAAGGAGGTTGTGCTCCCATATTTGCCAATGAGCACAGAGCGACATCACCGGGGCGACCGCTAGAATCGTTGACTTTAGTAGGTGTGAATTCCTTGTCCGCTTTACTTGACGCCGCTATGTTGCTATTTTCAAAATGTAATAGCGTGTGATGTTTCCTGGCGCACTTGCTACATACGGAACTAGAATTGCATTTTGCAACTAAATGCTTATCGCTTAAGCAGTTCAGACATAGGCTGTTTGTCTTTACTAATTTATAAGGTTCGCTTGGTGAGTATTTACGAAAAGTCGCACAATTCTATAAATTACCGTGTTTATCTTTACATGTGATACAGGCATGCTGAAATGGTGCCGACGTTGCGGTTACGTACGTTAACGACCCTGCTATTTTAGATGGTTGAGTCTGTCTAAGGTCGACGCACTTTTTAATCTCCTGTTTAACGTTCGGGAAGCGCTGCATCACCTTTATTTGATCTCGCACAAACGATGCTAATGAATGAAAGGAAGGCATCTCCGAGCTACGATGCTCCATTTCAAACGCACGCACGGTGTCGGGGTCTAACTTCTTTAGTGCAATATATCCATAAGTCCATAAGGTCATTAAATTTCAAATTCTTAAGTGCAGCCACCGATGCCACAAATTTATCCAAAAAACTGCTCTAAGCCGTTGATGCTCGCGGATGATATAGGTTTAAGATCGAATATCTGGTTCAAATATTCGGAAGCTAACATTCTCCTATCTTCATATTTAGTTAAAGCGTTTCGAATATTAACAAGTAATTGTTTGCTGTAGGTGTAAACCCGAGCAAATTGACTGTGCCCTGCCACTAAGTTTACTAATTAAATAATGTAATTTTTCAGCGTCTAATAACGATGGGTTGTTGTGTATATTGTTTTGAAAACTACTGAAGAAGAAGGGCCATGTCTTAATATCACCATTGAATACCGGAATATCTATTGGCGGCAACCTAATTGAGTCACGTGGACGTACCTGTATTTCCGGCTTTGCTTCGTTTTGAGATGGAGATTTTAAGTGTTTCGCCGTTCTTTTCACGCGACACTATATATCTTCAAATGCTAGAAGCGGTTGGTAGTTCACTATATATTTCGGGTCGATTTGTAATTCCTAATGATTAATTTGGTCTAATATTCTTTCGTAATCCGTCCTCAAAGAATCCACCGTTTCAATTTCATTCAAAAAAGTTTCCCGCACTTCTTCTACATTAATGTTCTTTATGTGATCACTAATAATTTGTATACGTGAAAAAAGTATGTCCCTCTTGGCATAAAGCGTTTTAATTTTAATTTCATTGCCACTAACTGCCATTTTAAAATATTATAATAAAGATATATTAATCACAATTAATCTCATAACGCACAAATAATGGAGGATGGACACTCGTACGCCGTATTACGTAATTAAATCGAACACCTGTTACAGCGAGTCGAGGTGATGCGGGTCACTTGCTAAACTCAATATATTTTTATCAAAATTGTCGGGTAAGCGTACGAAACGGTTGCGATTACACTGTTTCAATTATTTAAGCGACTGATAAGCTTTAAATTTAAACCAAATACAAACACTATTTAAATGAATAATTCTATTTTTAAACGAATACTAAGTCTATTCCATAAATTAGAGTGCATTATCTAAATAATTAATCTAATAATTCGACCAGAAAATGGTTGAACGACTACTAAACACCAGTCCAAATCCTGCCGAAGTGACCATAAAACGTTGGAGCGACGAGCCTAAGGTTACCGAAGTCTAATTCCCCGGTCGAACCTTAAGCCTATTACGCGAGATATTAACTAAAGTGGACTGTATATGCGAAATGCTTCTACGCTTACATAAAATGGCTACTATAGTACGCGGTACAATGCACTCGCTCTTCCCTAAAAACGAACTATTATTTGCCAAATCTATGAAAGGAATCCTGTTTGATTAGGAGAAAATAAAATTGGAGCGGATTACTATTAAACACAATTATATCAAACAGGAATTATTAGGAATGTTCACTCGCCGGGGTGGTTCTTCTATGCTGCTTAGGCACTATATTGCTGCGACTTCTGGAACTTCTTCTGGGTAGACTCTCTGCCTTTCTTATCCGATAACGCGTCGGAAGAGAGTGTGGTGCGCGACTATTTCTCACACGAGGTGAGGCGGGTTTCCTGGAGCTCGACTGCTTCCAGGCTAAAGCGGTTCTACTAGTGGTGTGGTTCCAATGACGAGCGCGGCGGGAAGAGGGCGCGCATCGGTCGCGCGTGCCTTTTATTCCTTCGGTTGCGATGATTACGTGATATTCTAGAATCATCTTCTTTCCCCTCCCACCCCACCACCCCGATGTGTCGATAAGAGGGTATGAATGATATCGTTTGGAAAGGGATAAACGATTTGGCAAACCCCTACCGTCAATATAAATACGAATGGTTTTCCGCGCAACCACCAACTAACCACTGACCTCTATATTTACAAGTACGCTGAACTGGCTATACCATACAAAATGACTGTGCCAATTTGAAGCGCCGCTAAAGGGTGTCTTGAAAAATAATATTGACATAATATGTCAAAGTATGTTGTCTTATTCATATTGTCATATTTAATAAGTCTGTATTTTAAACTTTTAAACTAAAAAACGAAAGTATTTTATGTTGTTTGATTGTGTACAATATTAGTTACATAATGAGAATTATTTTTATTAATAATGAGAGGGTGCGTAATCTGTAAAACTCGTCACCAAAAGGGAAGTGGTATAACATTTCACAAGTAAGTGAATTTGCAATAAATATTAAACAAATTAAAACTATTCGATAATAAAAGTACTTAGAAATTTGTTACTAATCTTAATATCATATATACCAACATGTTTGGCTGTATATTACTGAGTTTTGATAAGCAATAAAATTCAATAGGGTTGTCAAGTTCCTTGTTTATAATACTTATCGATGTTCTTTCCTACCATATCTGTTAACAAATAAAGTCACCAACAACAGATGATTATCAAATGTTTATTAATTAACAGGTTTCCCACTGAACCTAGACTAAAATTATGGCTTAATATCATAAATATTGTAAATTGGCGTCCGAAAGAAAATGATCATATTTGTTCCAAACATTTCACAGACGATTGTTTTATTAGACATGAGAACTGCATCACTTTGAAAAAGTGCAGTATATCGACAATATTTTCTGGTAGTACCAGTACCAAGTACTACCAACTACCAAGTACTATGTATTAGATTATTATATCGAATGTTTTTTTTATTTCTTCTTTCCTAATTTTCCACCAAACTCAAGAGCCATAGCCAAGTGTCGAAAGGTCGCCTGATGATGTCGAGCCACTTTGGATGAGCGTTAGTGGGTTGCGGCTAGAGGAGATTCCTCTCCCTGTACCGCTGTAGTCGAGGTGGAGTCGTACTAAGGGAAGAGGAGTGTTGGTATGGCGATTGGCGATTTGCCACTCGACTGTTTCTCGCGACTTTGATGAGGCTGCACCACTTGATGCTTCCAGGTGCTCGTTATTCCCTGGCTCCATTCACATATCGGGCTCGGTAATTGATAATTTCAGTTTTTTTTTTTAATATCGTAATTTTAATTTCGAAATCATTATCATCATCATCATTACAGCCTTTCACAAGTCCACTGCTGAACATAGGCCTCCCCCAAGTAATGCCACAAAGCACGGTCCTGAGCCACCTGCATCCATCGACTTCCTGCATGTCTTACCAGGTCGTCACTCCATCTAGTGGGGGGTCGCCCTACACTACGCCTACCGGTACGAGGCTGCCACTCGAGAACCTTTCTTCCCCATCGGTTATCGGTTCTTCGAGCTATATGGCCGGCCCATTGCCACTTCAGCTTACTAATCCGTTGGGCTATGTCGGTCACTCTGGTTTTACTGCGGATATCCTCATTTCTGAGTCTATCACGCAGAGAAACTCCGAGCATAGCCCTCTCCATAGCTCGCTGAGCGACCTTAAGCGTCCTCATACGGCCAGCAGTGAAGGACCACGTCTCAGATCCATAAGTCATCACTGGCAACACGCACTGGTTGTACAACCAGTACGTGTTGCCAGTAATTTCGAAAATGACGTTGTAAATAACTGATAACTATGTAATTCAACGTTTATATTTTTTTATATTATCTTGCTAGCTCATACCCGGCGCATTGCTGCCGCAGAAGAAATAATTGTGGAAATATCGTTAAAAATGTGGAACAGTTATATTGTATAATTAGGAATGATAATACAATCATTGAAATAGAATGATATATATATATATATATATATATATATATATATATATATATATATATATATATATATATATATATATATATACTGCTGGCCGTATGAGGAAGCTCGAAGTCTATGAAGAGGGCTATGCTCAGCTCATGCTATTCTTCAAACTTAGGAATGAGGATATCTGCAGCAGAACCAGAGTGACCGACATCGCCCAATGGATTAGTAAGCTGAAGTGGTAATTGACCGGCTATATAGCTCGAATAACCGAATACCGATGGGGAAAAAAGGTTCTCGAGTAGCAGCCTCATACTGGCAGGTGAAGTGTAGGACGTTCCCCCACTAAATGGAGTCAAAACCTGGTAAGACATGCAGGAAGTTGATGGATACAGGAAGTTGAATGATGTAGCTCAGGACCGTGCTTTGTGGCATTCCTTGTGGGAGGCCTATGTTCAGCAGTGATTTGTGAAGGGTTTTAATGATGATGAATGATAATGGCATTATATTAATATGATACATAAATAGAATGGACGTTACGGGTAGAATCTATCTATCCATAGAGTCCATTCTATTTATTTAGGTATAGGTAGGCTATAGAATCTTTATCGATATAATTTGGTACACTGTCTTATCCCTAGTATTAGTCCGTGGACGTGCACTTCTGCTGTCAGCGCCAAAATGGCGGAAATCAAATCGCTTCATCATGTCACGGTGTATAGCCAGTCCAGCGTACTTGTAAATATAGAGGTCAGTGCCACTAACCAAAAGACAAATCGAAACTTTTACAAAGCAAATTATGTCCATTTTAATACCCTGATATCAGAGAATTAAATTATAATTATGTTTTTGAACTCAGCTCTTCTTGTATAGATACTGTAATTTACAATTTTAATTATCAAATCATATTCATATCGTATTGAAACTAATGTAACGCTGCTCTTGAATAAAGTCGAGAAATAATGACTTCTTATATTTACGCTAACACTACACATTTAAAAAGTACTTGTTTTGACGGATTTTACCGCATATAGTAATTTCTTTTATATTCCCGACGTTTCGAAATTTATCTTTTGATCACGGGGGGACTGAGGTAGTCAACTTCCTAATGTCATAGCTAATCGTGACTACCTCTAGATTAAAATTATAAAGGGCATTGCCCACTCTTCATAGACATTTCGGCCATGGGTGCCCACATATAAAAGCATATAGATATGATAATATACAATTAAAAGAATGAAATGGTTAAGAAATTGGTTTAAAAAAATTGGGAATTTTAAGATATAAAAGTTTTTATTTTCACAAATACAGTTTTTTAACAACTAATTTTACCGATGTTATCGCATTTAATTTCTTTGATTTTTAATTCCCGACTTTTGGGTGCTTTCCAGCACACATGGTCATGGGGGATTGAGGTGACTGGTGTACCGAAATCAGTGTTAACTTGGAGTAACTTCAGCTTTTTAATAACTATTTATGGTCCGATCTACGCAGAATGAACTTACTGTCTTGAAGTCTTGCGTGGTATGCTTGGGTTTAGTTTTAATTTTATTAATTACAGTGTCCCAAGCAGGTGGGAATACCCAGCTTCATTCTCTATTGAAATCAGAATGTTTGAATCTGGGTGCAATACATTAGACTTCAGATTGCAACGAGGACGAACTAGATGATTCAGATGGTTCCCGTTCTGCAGTTGAATGTGATGCTGCTCTATCAAACCTTCGCCAACAATTATGACACACAGGAGATGACGATGGCAACTGAAATAATATTAAATAAAAATGTGAAAAAGTGAACTAAATAAAGATAAAATAGATTTGTTTCCTTTAAACTCAAATACATATAAAATATTTATCAAGTTAATTGTTACTGCACAAAAGCAGACTTAATGGCCCATATTATTTAATAATTAAGCACTTAAAAACTACCAGTAGTCCAAAAACAATGAAAAATCAATGGTCTCATTACTTGGTAGTTAATAAAAACGGTAGCAGTCTATCCGGTGGTGACAAGCTAATCTTATCGCCATGTTATAAATCAGCTTGTATGTTTGTCAGATATAGTTTGTGTGGATGTAATCAGAGTAAAAACATGTATCACTATCAGATATGAGCACACACACTTAATAAATTAAAAAATGTTGAACACGTACCTCACGTGGTGCAATTTGATAGGCAATTTCATTCCTTATGAGTTCCTCACGTGGAGAATCAGACCCAAACAATGTGTGTGATCTTATTCTCAAAAGTGACTTGCCACAGCTGATACATACATGTCCATGACTATTAATTGGTGAATTTTCCTGTTCGCTAGTTGGATGTCGTATTTGATTCCAGGCTGCAGTCTAACATGCGTGGCATACTACACTATCACTCGAAAGTTGTACCTAATAAAGAAGCCATAATTATTATATCAATTGATATAATTATAAGACAACTCAGTTAATAAGCATTGATGCAATTGTAGAATGACGAAAAGGAAGACATGACACATGATTGTAACTATTTACCTGCTGTGGTCGAACCTATTCTTGTATAAGATTTCGCAGTTCTGGAATTTCCAACAAATGCCTTCGTGTTTTCGCTATATGATGGGAAAAAATGTCAGAGACCATTTATAAGGCTTGTTCGTTACTTCGATAACAAATTCACAAAAATAAAAACAAACAAATTAACACGCTAATGAATTCTACATGTGTCTATTTATATAGGTATAGATATAGTTGTGAAATGTGAACTGAATTGTGATTTCATTCTATGACAGGGCTTAGCTGTCAGACTCGATGTTGCCACTTAACTGACATAAAATCGATGAAAGGATATCGATTTTTATTCGATTAATAATATCGTTAAAAAAACAATCTTTGAGGCGCTTTAAGTTCTGCAGGCTTTTTAAAATATATTTTCCTTTATTTATTTAAATGCTATTATAAATGTATTTTTAGGAACAGTTAAATTGTGCAGTTGCGTTTTGTTAAGCTTTAACCTTTTGAGCGCCACGCCAAAAACGCATTACCGTGTCCTGTACGCCAAAGCGCTTAAACAAAATAGTGTTGCCAAGAGTTGATACATCTACGGTGGACGCCATCATGCGCGTGAGAGCCCTCACGACGGGGGATGCAGTGGCCAGAGGGGGTTGTCTTGGCGGTGTCTCTCGACATCGCCAACGCCTTCAACTCCATGCCCTGGAGCTGCATTAGGGAGGCACTCCGGTATCACCGGGTGCCGACCTATCTCCGTCGTATAGTCGGGGACTACCTAATGGACAGGGCCGTCATCTACCCCGGTCGCAAGGGTGAGTGGAACCGGCGAGAGATGTCGTGCGGTGTCCCACAGGGTTCGGTTCTGGGACCACCTCTGTGGAACATCGATTACGACTGGGTGCTGCGCGCCGACCTCCCTACCGGCGTCAGCGTAGTTTGCTACGCTGACGACACGCTGGTACTGGCACAGGGGGGGGTCGTACGAGGCGGCGGCGGAAACTATGACACGCGGGGTTGCGATAGTCGTTGAGAGGATTCGGCAACTGGGTCTCGAGGTGGCTCTGCACAAGTCCGAGGCCATGCACTTCCATGGTCCTCGGAACAGGCCACCACCGGGATCCTCAGTGATGGTAGGAGGGGTATCCATCGGCGTCGAGTCGACGCTGAAGTACCTAGGACTCGTCCTCGACGGCCGATGGAACTTCGTTGAGCACTTCCGACGTTTGGCTCCCAAACTGGAACGGACCGGGGCTGCCTTCAGGCGGCTCCTGCCGAACCTGGGAGGGCCAAACGCCTCCTGCCGGAGGCTCTACGCGGGAATCGTGCGGTCCATGGCCCTTTACGGGGCCCCGGTGTGGGCGCGTAGTTTGGCGCGGCTTGCCGTCCACCACCTGAACGCGCCCCAAAGGGTGATTGCCGTGAAAATGGTTCGCGGCTACCGCACGATCTCCCGCGAGGCGGCGAGCCTCCTTGCCGGATTGCCGCCATGGGATCTGGAGGCGATAGTCCTCGCGCGCCTGCACGAATGGCGCGCGGAGGCACTGTGCCGTGGGGAAACCCCGCTGCCGCGGCTAGTTGTCGCGCAGCGGACGGACTTCCGGCACGTTCTCATGGCGACATGGAGACGGCGACTGTCGCAACCCCGTGCTGGGCACGCCACTATAGCAGCGATAAGACCCCTCTTTGAGGAGTGGCTTGAGAGACGCCACGGCATCCTCACCTTCCGCCTGACGCAGGTCCTCACCGGACACGGTGTGTTCGGAAGGTTCCTGCACCGAATCGGGAGGGAGGAAACGCCCGGGTGCTCCCACTGCGAGGATGGACCGGAGGACATGGTGGAACACACCGTGGAGGTGTGTTCCACCGCCCTGCTTGGGCGGAGCACCGCCGTGTCCTCGTAGCGGCGATAGGCGGCGGCGACCTCTCGCGTCCGGCCCTGGTCGAAGCCATGGTCCGAAGCGAGTCGGAATGGGATGCCGTCACCACCTTCTGCGAAGCAGTGATGCTAGCGAAGGAGGTGGCGGAGCGGGAGAAGGAGAGAGCAGCAGCTTTCCTCCCCGGCTGCCGCGGGAGACGCCCTGGGCGTCGGGGGCTACGTAGTGGCCCCCGGCCACCGTAGGCGCGGGCCTGTGGACGGCGAGCAATGGGTAGCTCGCCGTCCGTCCGTCTAACGACGACAGGCCGTGTCGACGGCGCGTTTTGTTCCACGCGCGCCTCAAAGAGCTGTCAGCAGCATGAAGGGGCCCGCAAGGGCCGACGCCTGCCGGGGCTGCGGGCTGTTCGAAAGAGATACCGCGGCTCCGGAACCTAAGGGCACTGAAGGAACACGGATGGTTTTTAGTCAGTAAAAGTCTGACACTCCCTTACGCTCCACCCAGAGCGAAAGGCGTCATTAGATGATTTTCCATCCGCAAAAAAAAAAAGAGTTGATACATCGATAACGTGAAATAACTTGTTTTTGTTGGTTTTTTATGCTATAAATGACTCTTAATAAACTGTATGTTTTATTTAATGCCGTCTCCCACTCTTTTTATATATGTACTTTGTACATATAAACATAAATAAAAAACAAACAATAAAATAGTAGAAAACCACGGCACTACTCTCCATCCTAATGACGACACTGTCACGACTGGACGACAACGGCGTAGCTGACCTTCCTTTTTGAAACATTCTTAGAATGTTGTGTATCGATTTCAAAATCGATCTAACCGAAATATACAGACATCGATTCATAATATTTTATGTGTCGGGGAAGGCGTAGGCCAAGTGAAGCACAGAAGAAAAGTCTTACACTCTTATGACAATGGGGATTTGATATGATGCTGATTCTGCTAGATGATTTTGAGACTGAGAAAGAAAATGGCACAACACAAAATGAAAAATTGCTCTTCACACCCTAAGTAAAAAAAAAACATTAATTGTAATTTTGTATTATTATTAAAAAAGGTACATAATTATTCATTAATCAACAATTGTATATAATTATTCGCACTAGGTAAATCAGCCTTATAATACTAAAATCTTAGTCATGGAATAAATAAACATATTTGTTCACCAATCAATCAAAAATTCAATTCATCAATCAAGAATCAAAATTCATCATCATCGACGCTTTCCAAAATCCGAATGAGTTCTGAGGAATCGTTCATGTTGCATTGCTCTACTTTTCTCGGTAATCACTTATGACGTCGTCAGGGTGTCGTCTATCCTTGATCACGGTGCCCAGTGAACTGATTTTCGATGACGCGCTAAAGATGCGCTAGAGCTGAGATATTAGATTTATTATGTGAAGATGATCTGATAACATTTTTTATTCATGTAGCTAATTATAGTTTTATGATTCTAACTTTTAATTTTATTCAAATATCAATAATAATAGAAAAAAAACACCATTGAGCTGAATTTTGGATAGTTTTCAAGAAATCTATGCCTCCTGCGTTTGACACTAGCGGTCAACCATAGACGACTTTGGCATGCTGGACATGGTATTTGCTTAGATAAAAATCCATTTTTATTAGTTCAATGTTTCTTAGTACTTGTGGCTCTAGAAGACTTGTTTTTTATACTCACATGTTGCTGGGTTATTCCTATTTTGAGGAGTGTAGAATTAAAATACCTGCAATAATTTTCCAATATCTATGTTTCATATTTTTGAGAGCCGGGTTTTTTGTCAACTATCGACGTCGTTGGCGCTCAGGGCCCGCAGGTGTTGGTCAAGTATAGGCGTCTTTGGCGCTCAAAAGGTTAAAGGATTCATGGTAAATCAGCTGGAAACTAACTTGTTTCGTTATCATAACATGATTCTATTTTAAATGTATTATTATAAACAGATAAGAATAACTTAACCGATCTTCTTTCAAAACAGATAAGAATAACAGTTCTTATCTGTTTTCAAAGAAGATCGGTTAAGATTAACAGTTAAATTGTGCCGTAGCATTTGTTACTCTCTAAAGAATTCATTGGAAATCAGCTAGTAATTCGCTTGTTTAATTATCGTAACATAATAATTATTTAAAAATTACTAATACACTGTAATGATGACACCGTAAATAATCGATCGAAAAAGAGAATCGATTTTTTAAATGTGTTTTGTGATTGGCAACACTTTTTTTTTATTCACAAACTAATGACATAATGATTTACCTAATTTTTATTATTATGTTTTCGGTACTTTTAATTTGTGCAAAAATATTCCCATTGTTTGAGGACAAATGAATACCGCGATTAATAACCATAAATAAAGGTATAATTTTTTAACAAATTCACATTGTTGGGCGTTCCATGGCCGAAAATGGGCAATGTTCTTTTGATTTCTTATATTTACGCAAACACTACACATTGAAATAATACTAGTTTTTACGGAATTTATCGCGTATATTTAACTTTTTAAATAACCGACGTTTCGAACGCTTTACAGCATTCATGGTCACGGGCGGGACTGAGATGTTCAACGTCCATATGTCATAGTTAACCGCGGTTACCATAGATACAAAAGTTAAATTTTAACTTTTATATCTTTTATTCAACATGTCCAATGGTGAAATGTAACAGACTAATCGCAATTATAAACTATAATTATAGATGTCAGTAGACTGTTTTAGGCTGCAATAGTACATGTTGCGTCAGAGCTACAGTGTAGCTATACTATAGTTGTTGCACGAATGGGTTGGTTCGACCGGGGAAGGATCACGCTCTCACAGAGTATCAGCGTGAAATAGCAGCTTAATGCTGCTGTGTTTCATGTGGTTAACTGGAAAAAGGTTATCTGGTTCTCTACACTCACGTAGAGAACCAGATAACCTTTTCACTGAAAACGAGGTATTCTATCTTAGTCTTCATGGGTAACAACGCATTCTTCGTTTTGATTCTTAATCGAGGATAAATGTTGATGTCTATGGGCTATAGTATCCACTTACCATCAAGTGGACTGCATGCTCGTTTGCCACCTTTATTCTACAAAAAATCCTTAAGTTTTCGGTCGAGAGCGTCCTCCGGTAGTTGAAGAGAGTATTTCGTTTGTATTCGGATAAGTTGTTACACCCTAATCAACATTATATTAATGAAAACAAATATTTTATGTGTAAAAGAACTGAATGCTAAGCAAAAAATTAAGAATTATTAGGAAAACATAAATTTCGTTTGTTTTGGCGTGAAGAAGATATATCTTACGCTAATCACCACCTTATCTAGATGAAGTCTAGCTTTGCCGTTGTTTTATTTGAAAATTTCAGCAGAGTAGAGCAAACAATTTGCATTTTATACATATTGTTTTAAAAAAGCTTTGACCTTACAAAGTTAAATAAAGTTTGTAGTATGCTGATTTAAAAGAATACACCTGTAGTGAGTATACTTTTACCTAAATTTATTATTAAATTATTTTTACCAATAAAATACAATAGAATATTTTATGTTAAATACAGATTATAAATAATGATATTTTCAGGTAACACTCACTATACGCGCGTCGAACTGTAATCTTGCAGTTTGTAATATACGATATACAAACTTGCAGTTTGTATATTGTATTTTTACGAATTTTCTGCTATTTGACGATTACCAGAGCGTTGTTCAGTAAATTGAATAGGTTAGATTTTCAAATGGAGGGTTTATTACAATCCCGCTTACACCGGAATTTATTGGTCACAACTTGTGAATACGATTATATTTTATGCTCATATAACAATTATTAATTTATTACACAATTGTTCTTATCCTAATATTTTTTATGCTCCTTACAATAACATCAATTTTTGTAATTTGTCATCTGCGCTTGATGTCAATTCACACTTTAGAAACAACTTACAGCGTATAAACGGTATATATCATATACGATACGTCAAGGTATAATGTAGCTCATCTCATTATTAGGCTAAAGATAGATACATACTTTAGATTATTTGCATAATAGAAAAGTAAAAGTAATAAAATATATAAGAAAGATTAATTTCAGCTAATTAAGGCACTTAAGCTCACGATACGATACGATCACGATAGAACTGTGCTAACGAATCTCTCAAATGTCAAAACTAATTTAAAATAAATGGAAATTGTTTTCGTTTTCGCTGGGCAATCAAACCGTTTTATTGTCTTCCCAAATTTCAATTACAGGTTTGAATCGAATCGTAAATTCTCAAAATAAAATCCAGGGTCTCCATTTTCTTTTCATTAAAATCGATAATCGCCTTTTTACTGCGTTGCACTTAAAGAAAAGTTAAATAAGCTTATTACAATTCCATCGCTATTATATTTCTTCACTTCTATTGGTTAAGTTCCATTATCAAATTAAAGTGGTAAGATCTTACTGACAAGAGTAAAGATACGCTGTTAATTTAAAAATAAATTATATATTAATAACATGCAGTTGTGCACAAAGTCGTTAAAAGGTGAAATAAATGTTTGCAGGATTGGATCTAAATACAATTATAATTATCATTTATACGTGGAAGGGAAATCTACGGATGTAAAATTCTTATTTAATATTCAAGCCCATCTACATAGCTTGCTAATGAACGAACAAGGCTCTAAAGCCGCATAGAAAGAATGATACATAGTGTTCAAAAAATGAACTCCATTAATTAACTTTGGGTTCAAACGTTATTTAATCTGTCTTCTTTGATTATTTATCAATGTTACTGTACTACGTACCCGTAGATAATAGCCTGAGTAAAAGTGAAAAGCTGAAAAGTATATAATAATGATTTTAATTTTAATCTTATGAAATACTATCGCTAAGAAACGATTTTTATAATATAGCTAATAAGCGTTCTGTAGTGAAAGTATACCTTTACAGAATTAACGCATAAAGAAATATAGTATAAGTGACGTATAGGTATCTTAATAAAATATGAGATCTACATGTGGAAGCCCTAAAAAGAGAATACTGGAGATATAATTAGACTCCTGTATTATAGTGTAATCCATACTAGGCGTTGGTATAGAGAACAAGACACTGAAAGATAATATAAAAAGGGGCTATTATTATATGCCTATTGGTTATAGATATTATGTAGAGAAAAACTACTATATATAGGAATTTAATCATTAAATGTAAAAAAGAAAGTTTAATCATTAAAAACATCAGTAGTATCCTTTGCCGAAATCTACAAAATAAAAAATATATGTTCCGAGGACACGTTATATGACCATAATATATTGACATGGCGTGGCAGCGGGTCGGACTCTTCGTTCATTCATAATCCTCTTAAAAACGGGAAGAGGCCTGTGTCTAACAGTAAATCATACGGATCGATGTTGCTGCACTTGTTTTATGCATACAAAATATATAATTTATAGACTACATGGTTACATGGTAAAAGAAACCAAGTCTCATTTAATAGGAAAAAAAGAAGTGTAAGTACAATGTTTATAAACCCAAAGTAACTTTGCGTTAGTTTAAACATATACACTTATATTTTCACAAAAAAGGCGTGTTCAGATATAGACTCGAGTTGATGTGGACACCAAAAGCAGATTTTTCACTCTTTGGAAGTGCAATTTTTTTGTCATTAAAAACTACGAAATCACATTTTTTTAATTCATTATTATAGTTAAAGATTTTTCTTAGTGAATTTGGGTGGCTAAAATACGATTGACACATTTCGGCTTGACAGAAAAAGATCGCAAAGTTTTCTCAAAATTTACCATTTTGGGTAAGTTCACTTACTAAATGAAAAAGCAATTTCATTGGAATGTAATGAAATCAATTTTAATTAAATTCTGGCTATGTATTCACCACTAAATACGTGAGTGAATTATGGGTTTATTTTTCAGTAAAAGAGTATATATCATTTTATAAAGAAATATCAAATAAATATTGTGCGATTATATAGCGCGCGGACCGACCAAACTATTCATATAAAGCGTGAAAAATCTGCTTTTGGCGCCCACTTCACCTTAAATACATACAAATGAACTACATAAACGAACTAAATGACAAAACGAAATATCATATTCATTTTAAGCTTTCGAAATGAAATTTGTACTGAACTAAACGTAAATTTCTTTTTGTTTTTTTTTTTTTCCTTTTTAGGGTTCCGTAGTCAACTAGGAACCCTTATAGTTTCGCCATGTCTGTCTGTCCGTCTGTCCGTCCTCGCTTAATCTCTGTGACCGTTAGCACTAGAAAGCTGAAATTTGGTACCAATATGTGTATCAATCACGCCGACAAAGTGGTAAAATAAAAATTGGAAAAAAATGTTTTATTAGGGTAGCCCCCCTATATGTAAAGTGGGAAGTGATTTTTTTTTAATTTCAACCCTTACGTGTGATATATTGTTGGAAAGGTATTTAAAAATGAATAGGGGTTTACTAAAATCATTTTTTGATAATGTCAATAATTTCAGAAATAATCGCTTCAAAAGTAAAAAACAATGTGTCCCCCCCCCTCTAACTTTTGAACCATAGGTTTAGAAAATATGAAAAAAATCTGAAAGGTAGAACTTTATAAGGACTTTCTAGGAAAATTATTTTGAACCTGGATGGAAACAGTTTTTGTACAAAAAAGACAAAAAGTTGTACAAAATAATTTCTGGACTAAGTTTGTAGTATAATCGTTTAAGCAGGCATTTTTTTTAACTTCGTTTACATATTTTATTATCCTGAACGTATCTTTTTTCAAACAAAAAAAGAATTATTAAAATCGGTTCTCGCAATCCAAAATTACCATCGAAAACTTCTGGCACGTCTATGTATTAATTAGTAACCCAATTCCCCGAGAGATGGCGCTGTAGGTACTTATTACATTGGGTCGGGTATTATCGAATTGTTCGGTTGGTCTCTCCTTGGCATCGCATGTCGCGGAGCGTGCAATGTTGCACGCTCCATGTTCGCGTACGTACCCACTACCGGGAGCAGTTGCAGGAGCGCGGAGCGCTGCTGGAGCGCGAACATAATGGATACCCACCTTTAAACTCATAAGTGGGAACACTTATTGTGACGGACGGGAAACTACGGAACCCTACACTGAGCGTGGCCCGACACGCTCTTGGCCGGTTTTTTTTAACTCTTTATAATAATTTAACATATTAATAATAACAACAGCGCATCGTCAATATACGAGTACAATGCTACGATTTGTAAATAGATAGATTTATAACTAGCTGTTCCCGCGCCTTCGTTCGCATAAAATTTCTTGTTTGTTTTGAAGTATTATTTCTCGGGACTATTGATTATATTTTATAGACTACATCACTGTTTCAACTCAAACAGTAATAGTATAGTATCGATATTTTTATAGTTATACGGACTAATTTCATCTTTAAACCCATCAAGTGTGTGGATGATTTCAACACCGCGGATGTCATCCGTTCCGTGTCCATGTCCGTTCAATTTATATTTAATATATTAAAATTAAACTAAGTACCGTTCAAATTATCTTTAGATAAAACTAAGTAACGTAGATATGCACTAACATAATATTAACGAGTCTAAAAGGAAAGTAGTACAAAAATAGAGACTTTGTTTGATTTTATAATTGAAATCAGAATATTCATGTAAAAACAAAAGTATTATCAGGAATTTAGTCAGATTTTTATATCCGGAAATAGACCATTTATAAAAAATATCCACAACCCAATTAAAAAAACATATTAATAGTAATTAAAGGAAAGGCAGTAGGGCTGTGTGATTAATTCTGCCCCGTTCCAAAAAAAAACCCTCGCAGAAACATGAAGATGAATATAGACCAGCCCCTATAGACTGCCTCATGGAGGGATCTTTGCCATAGTTATCACGCTTGGTAAGTGGATTGACAGCCGCGGTTTTTAAATTCAGTCGTTATTAGGAAGACGCTGCTATCCATCTCCAGGTTTGTTTCCCTCTGTAGCCTCTCATGATACCTGTGGGATGATATAGGGTAATGGATTTTTTTATAGGATAGAATGACAAACGAGCATACAGTTCACCGGATGGTAAGTGGTTGCTGTGGCCCATAGACATCTACATCTATCCTTGATTACGAATCAAAATGCAGATGCGTTGTTACCCATGAGGACTAAGATGGAATGCCTCATTTCCAATAAAAAGGTTCCTCGGTTCTCTACACTCACCATACGAAACACAGCAGCATTAAGCTACTATTTTACACTGGTATTCTGTGAGACCGTGGTCCTTTCCCGGTTGCGCCGACCCGTTCGTGCTACAACAATACTACCAACTACTGCAGCATGGCTCTACCATGTAAAAATTGATGAAGTTTTAGAAAAGAGCACACATTTTCATCCATTTGATATCATCCATTGACTATCAGCCCAACATTGATATTATTTCAATAAATGGGTCTTAGTTTCACATCATTCTCCTTACAAAACCCTACACGGGTAAAGAAAATGTACAACTTACAACTTTGATTTGATTGACATTCTAGTTATATCACAATGTGGTAATGGTTATTAAATTTCAGGAAATACATTACAAAGTTTACATTGCTATACGAATTATTACCCCTATAAATCATATAAAATCAGCAGTAGTTATGAAAATACAGTAGTAATGATTTTTTTATGAGAAAACCAAAGGGCTGATGATTATTTTATATAATCACTACGTTTTAGAGATGGTAGTGACATTCCATTTATTTTTAACTTGTATAAAGTTAAATTAAACCTACAAAATAGACATGGGTAAGTATACTTAGTTAGCACACATCGCGCTAACTCAGTTCACTGCGCCGATGTGTTAACTCATTTATTCATAATGTGGCGCGTAGCCCAGGACCGAAAAATTCAAAAGATGTTAAATTGTTGTTATTTTATATTATTTTTATATACTGCAATTCCGTAAAATTTTAAAGGAGCGATACATCATAGTACCTGATTTGTAGTTAATCTTTCTTTCCTACATTTTATTTTATTTACTGGCCACACGGTTTTCTTTTGACAGATTGCTAAGTTGTGATGTGTTTAGATACGCTATGGCGCAATTTTGAGTAAACGCAATGAGCTGACACAAAACTGCGCCTGCCGGAGGGTAACTCCCTTAGAAATTTGCAGACAAGACAAAGAATTACGCTGATTTTTTTATGTGTTCACCACTAAGTTGTCCTGCAACACAGGTATGACTCTCACCAACTACGTACGAGCTTCGACAACTTTTTTGCAGCCCTTGCTCTGTTGGATGGTGGGGAATTTTTTATTTTTTTTTTTTGTTTTTGGTAGTGCTTGTATGCTTTGTCTTTTATTTTAAAGTGTAAGTGCTACAATTTTGTTTATTTGCTCATTTTATTATATTATAACGTTCCCTTTCACACTATATTTATACTTCATTTAAACATCTTTATTTTGTTAGTATATTCTGAATATATAACACAGTTTATATTATCGAGATACTTATTACCTAGTAGATACATAAATAAACACTCACGCCTGTCACCCAGAGGGGTATTTTATTATAGTATAACGTTCCCTTTCACACTATATTTATACTTCATTTAAACGTCTTTATTTTGTTAGTATATTCTGAATATATAACATAGTTTATATTATCGATATACTTATTACCTAGTACATACATAAATAAACACTCACGCCTGTCACCCAGTAGGCAGAGACTACAGACTTCCATTTGGCACGATCTTGACACACCTCTCTATTATTGTTATTTCTATATATTGCTATATCTATACAATATTCTTTAAACTTATTCCTATGCTTATCACTATCTAACAATACATATATATTTTCTTTATTGATCTTAAAGCGAAAAATGGACAACAAGCATAACAAATCTACCCATTTCGTTGTGTTATGTTCGTTTGTTCGTTGTGTTCATTGTACTACAAATTTCAATGCAAGAAATATTAAAGATTATAACCAAGTTTCGAATGCAAAAAGAAAATGTACATAAAGTTGTGTTGTAACTACAATCAACATGATCACCACATCCTAAAATCTCAAAATGTAAACCACTCACCAAGTTTACCAAGATAGTGTGACGGTCCATTATTATTAATAATAATTAATTTCTATATAAAGCTTATCTTAGAAGTAATATTTTAAACAATTAAAATACATTACTAAAGTTAAAATAAATACATTTGACACATTAAATAATAGAATAGTAAATTAAAGGCTTTTAATATTGTCTTTCAAAATCAATAAATTTATTAAAAACATTGACAAAATATTAGAAATGTGTTAAATAATAGAAATACAAGTCGAAAGTATTATAATTAAAAAATCAATAACATTTATAAAGTAATTAGAAAATTGGACAAAAATTACCTAAGTCATTGAGCGCATTTTATTATCCATTATTATTTCTCCAGAGATTATTAATGATTTCAGATGGTCCGTGCAGGGAAATATATGGTAGTTTTATTCAGTTAATTAAAAAATAATAGTAATAAATTAGAAAGTAAAAATCATAGTTTGGTTAATATATGTAATAAGCAAATGTTAATGATTATTTTGGGAATAAATTTTACGTCAAAATGATGTAGAAAGACGGAGATATTGGGGCTTATATTGAAGTTTTTCGGTCGCTACTTGAATTATGTTGATCTTTTTCCTAAAGTGGAAGGCATATAACGAAAATTTATACGAATTAAATTATAAGATACTAGGTAGATAAATATATTTCATCTTGATGGTTGATTTTCATCATGTCTCTCAGAGTTGTGACCTAAACATGCATTGCGAGAATGATTATTACTAAATAAATAAATAAGTTATCTTAAATTTGCTCTGAGTTCATTATAGTAGAGAAAACAAACGATTATTTTTGCCCAAGTCGGGTTCCTTCATTACGGGGCTGCAGTCTGTCTGATCTCCATGATGTTTTATATAACAACGTAATAAATAATTTTTTGGTGGAGTGTATGTGGCGATCATGCGGGTGGAGGCTGGAGGGAGGATCTGAAGAGACTCTCAAGGCTGCGACTGAAAACCGTACAACGTGAAACCCCAGTCCCTTAAGGCGAGCTGTAGACTAATGACACGCTCTGCGGCTAGTAGCCGTGCTGATCATGTAATCGGTGGTGATGCCATACACTTACATCACGTCTGCAGGAACGGTAGTCTGGCAGGTGATGGCGCGCATGGAGAGCTTTTTATGGAAAGTGTGCATATTTGCCGAAACTGTGTGACTTACATTCACGATAGCTGGATTTGATAGTAATCTGTATGGCGTTTACACGCATTGACATGCGCGACTTCGGTCGATGTTCGTGTTTACGCACTAACAAGGGGCCAAGCCTTCTTTCATTGTGTAACGCTCCCCCTCTCTAAATAAATATATTGAATATATAATACCACTTTTCAAAAAGATATACCGGATAAATAAGATATGTTTGGATCTTTCTAAATGATCTTTCTAAAGGTTTAATAATAGGCCGTGTGTAATACTTTTGACGTGATCGTCTTAGTTAGAACCCTTATTTACGTTGTGTTTGTTTAGTAACTTAGTTCTTTTAGGTGTCTTTTGGAAGACTGAGTATCAACTTGAGCAATTGAAAGCTGTTGGTAGTACCTTACAAGCTAAGTGAACCCCGTTCACGAAGACAGGGCTCGAGAAAGATTAAGAACATAAAACGTCCCTTTTCCACTTGTATCATGTTAACATTATTAATTTATTATTATTTATCCCTTCCCGCTTGAAAAAGGCTTACAACATATTTATACGAAATACCCGATACAAGGGCTTTACACGCCGTGCGCGGTGAGCGCCAATCATTTTGATGCACTCCCCTCGCAGGGAACTGAACCGTAGTCCACAGCAAAATAACTGGCAAACCAGTAAAAAAGTCTTGGCCCCTTGTAAGTGCGTAAGCGTAAAGATTGACCGAAGTCACGCACGACAATGCGTGTAAACGCCATACTGAACACGAACAAAGCCAGCCACAGTAAATGTACGTCACATGGTTTAGGCAAATAGGCATTTAAAAAAAACCCTCCGTGAGTGCCACCACCTGCCAGACCGCCGCTCCTGCAGACGTGATGTAAGTCTATGGCATCACCATCAATTGCATGATCAGCACGGCTACTAGCCGCAGAGCGTGTCATGAGTCTACCGCTCACCTCAAGGGAATGAGGTCCCACGTTGTGCGGCTTTCAGCCGCAGCCTTGAGAGTCTACGCAGATTCTCCCTCCAGCTATCACCCGCATGAGGTCGACACATATGCTCAACCAACCAATACATCGGCAGATATAGCCAAAAGGCAGTTATAAGATGTAAGTAATAATTTGCCATCAGAAAAGGTTTGTGTAACTGACGTTGATTAAATGCATTTTCGATTAAATTTGTCTCACCCACCAACAAGTTGCCTTCAATCATTCAAAGGTGGGAAAGTTACAGAGATATATTATTATGTTTTTATATAAAACATCATGGAGATCAGACAGTTTGCCGCCCCGTAATGAAGGGACCCGACTTGGGCAAAGCTACTTATGTGTGAGTCAAACCAAGACGCAGAGAGCGCCATTGAGAATAGCGTCCCACCAAACAACAATCGCAGAGACGCTATACCGAGACGCAATGCCGCAGAACGCAACAAGCGTCAATACGACTATCGTCGTGCTTACACCATCCCAAGATCCCCATACATCCCAGCAGACCACCACCCGCATACCTCCAATGACCAGAATCACAAGAGTGGGTCGAATTAGGCGCTACATACCCGCAGATCCATCACACGACGCAATACCGCAAGTAGTAGTAAGCATCAATGCAACTATCATACGGATGACTCTCCCTCACAATACACCCACATGATCCCTATCGACTTTGGTAACAAATTTTGTATTGTTGTGAACTAAAAAATAACACCAACGTATCATTATAGCACGCTACTAAGAAGCTAGTGAACAAACCTCCACGTATGAACACATGAAGTTGAGTATGCCTGTCACACTTAAAAGTGCTACCAAACACACTCATCTCGTTCCGAAAGATAGACGACGCATCGCTATGCGCTATGACGCTGCCCACAAACGGTATGGGTGTGCGATGTCCACGGAAAAGCCGTATTGCTACAACAAACCTGCATACCACCAGCACTAAGATGATATGTCTAGGACACATCGGTTAGCGAGTCCAAGTTTACCTCGGACTAATTGCTCGTGAAACAGCATCCACGCCAACATAATAATCCTTTTCAAGTCCATTATATAGGACTAGTCATTTTGCTACAGTACTAAGAGCAGTCGGTCACCCGACCACCTCATATAATGCTTATGCATCAAGTATCAATCAATCTTATCTTTATGCTTATTAATGTAATTTTATTGTTTAATATATATCTTTTAAGATTATTTTTGATGCCCTATTATATTGATTTTAATTATTAATAATAATTATGGGCCGTCACAACTGGTTGGCCAGTTATTTTACTGTGGACCACGATCCAGTTCCCAACTTAACGTCCCCTTCGAGGGGAGTACGTTAGTGGGTTGGCACTCACCACGCACGCCTCGTGTGGAGTCATGTGCCTTCCCGACCTTTTTTTTTAAATGTCGGAAAGCAAAACCCTTGTATCGAGTATATGTATATTAACTTATTGTGAGCCTTTCCAAGTGAAAAGGGATAATTAATAAATCAATAGTATTACCCTGATACAAGTGGAATAAGAACGTTTTTATGTTCTTAACCCTGTCTTCATGAACGGGGTTCACTTAGCTTATAAAAGAATGGCTTTCAGTTGCTCTAGTGAATATTCTTACTTTCAAAATACACCTAAAAAAACTAATTTTCTAAACATAAATAAGGATCCTAACTAATACGATCACGCCATAAATATTACAAAGGGACATTTATTAAACCTTTAGAATTATCAAAATATACTTGTTATTCTGGTCACGTATATAGACATAATTTTATTTAAAGGGATGTAATAATAATATACATAAAAGCAGGGACGGGGCGTTACAATAGGTACGTATTTTTCCTAGTATTGAGCAATTTAATTTTGGTAGTTCCTAATCAAAATAATATTGTTTCACATTGTTAACGTAATTTGAACTACGTGTAATTAAATTCTGACTACGGTATAATTATTACTCGTTTAATTTTAGCTCAATTAGAAATTAAACTTCGTAATCTAAACCGCATTATAATAGAATTAATTATTAAAAGGTTTTCTATGCTTTCATTTTAATATTTGTTGTCAATTTTTCAAACAAGAATTGGCGTTAGTTATCAAAAATTTTACAAACATAAAATCGAAAAATCTCAAAGAGTTCAGGTCTAACACAGCATTTATTGGTCTAACACAGCATATTACAGAAAATTAATACAGCCAATTATATTGCGACCGAAATTTCGGTCAGATGGGAAAAGTTATTTTAGAGTCGCAATAAAAGCAATTATGGGCGAAATATATCAGTTATTTTGGCGTGACGTGTGTGAAATAGTAAAATAGTCGACAATGTGTACGAAAATTATATCAGAACTATTTTTAAACGGCTCGTGACCCGAATATATTTTTTTATTTATTATTTAAGCCGGCCTGTCAGTCCATAGCTAGTCTATTCAGAGGATTCACCAAAATCGATATACTTGATAGGCAAATTTTTATCGCGTTACCAAATATCTCGCACATTTAATGCAGCTCTCTGTTTGTCGGTCCGGCTTTATTTATCAGCCTTACACTCAGTGACAGGCCTCCTTATTGATTAAGAGAAAAAGTCAGTTTCTTGAGGCATTAACGACTTTGCATAAAATATATAATTGATCAGAGCTTGCTCAATATTCTCTAAACGCTAAGTCGTAATCAATGTATTAGCTTGAATTTAATTACGTACCTGACGGTTAAAGAAACATTTCAACAATTTACCGCCCATTTTCAAAAGTTTTAACCCCTCAATCCCCTTTAAATTTCCAAGTGCTCGCATGCGTCCATCAAATCTCGAGTCGCATGCGACCGCACCTACCCACAGCACTTTAAACCATAAAAACTTATGTTTAGAGACTACGTTTTTATGAAGAAGCTTGACATTATAAAATCTATACAAAATTTTCTATCCTAAGGTTTAGTGGCGGCGCTATCGTCGCGGCACAAGCGAAACACACTGAAGCCTAAATCGCGCTATCAAAGTTGCGAATCATAAACTGTATATAACCTCTCGGCTGTCCAAACGCCATATTCTGGCGTCTCATATAATTTCAAAAACTATTTGTAACATATATATATATATATATATATATATATATATATATATATATATATATATATATATATATATATATATATATATATATATATATATATATATATATATATACCGAGTGCTTCAAAAAAAGTAAACACACTTTAAACTATTGTAGTTTTTCCGCTCTACAAGGCTAATGTTATATTTCTTCGCCAGGTGCCAGCATAATAGTCCCTCTATGTTATATTATCAGTTGGAATTTGTAATATCAACATGGGGGACGTACGTTTGAGTTTTGAGGAACGTAAGCAGGTTATTAAGTGGTACTGGAAGTTTGAGAATGTAAATGAAGTTCAAAGACAGTGGAGAAGGGAGTATGATACAGAACCACCTTCAAGATTAACAATTACACGCATACGAGACAAATTCGAAGTTCATGGAATTGAAAAAGCTGTAAATTTGCCTGGTATAAATGTGTGGTGCGGTTTGTCTTCAAGGGGACTCATTGGACCTTTTCGATTTGAAGGCACTGTAACTGGTATTAATTACCTAACAATGCTTGCTGCTTCCATATTTCCTGCCATTCGTGCATTATACGGTAATGATGATTTTTATTTTCAACAAGATGGTGCTCCGCCGCACTATCACAGGGACGTACGAGCTTACCTGGATCAAAATTTGTCGGGCCAGTGGATAGGACGCAGGGGGCCAATCGAGTTTCCAGCACGCTCTCCAGACCTTACACCACTGGATTTCTTCTTGTGGGGCACAGTAAAAGATGAGGTGTACAAACGTAAACCACGTAACCTAGACATTCTTTGAAATGAGATTCAAGCAGTGTGTAGAGAAATCTCATTGGACGTTTTGATACGATGTACAGAATCTGTGGTGACTCGTACTCAGAATTGTATTGATGCTACAGGTCACCAATTTGAACAGTATTAACATTTGTTATTTATGTTTCATTTACATTGGACTTTCAGCTTTCTATTTTCCTGAAATTTAACTTTGTAGAACGGTAAATAAATTTTCTATGGAAGTTCAAAGTGTGTATACATTTTTTTGAAGCACCCGATATATCATCTGCATGATCATCAAAATCTGCATGATTTATTTAGTCTAAATTTGATTTAATAGTGTGTTTTTTTGTTTTTTGTGAACCTCCTTATTTTTTATCCCGATGTCGTGTAGAGCTAAGTGAGGCCTTTCTGGACCTTGTCGTAAACGAAAAATATAGTACTTGGAATATAGGCTTTAAGTTTTAATCATTACGTCTTTGCAGAAAATTGGGGAAAAACACTTTTCTTACTGTCATTTTCAAATTAGTATCACTTTCGAAGTAAACCTGTATTCAAGTTATACATAATCTGATAGCTTATTTAATAATGTTTCCATTGATATATGATTTTAATATACCTTTTATACAAAATGTCTTGGAAATAGTCATTTTAATGAACAGCAGGAAGTAGTCTGGAAGTACTTCGGGAAGTGCTCAAAAGATGCGCCATATTGGCTAAAATGACTAATTATGTATAATCTATAATAATACAACGGCAATATATTAACATCAGCCCCAGTATCGAATTTAAAGTTGACAGATTTATTATTTATCATCAGGTTAACATTCCACTCACTACTCGATTTTACAGTATGTATTACCTGCTCATCAGACTCCTCGACATTGAATACACTAGCACCGCAGACTCTGGCAAAGTGGTTCATTTTCGCACATCTTAGACACTGTTTGCCATACAAACTCAAACTTTTTATGTACACTGCCACAATGCCCACATTGCTTCTTCCAAGGCGTCGAACCCGTGGACAAACGTTCGCCACAAGCGCGCGGCGAGAGGCGCTGGGCCGGCTGCGTCCGCCTCTGCGCGCGTCCGCGCTTACGCCACCTGGGTCGCCGCGATATCCTCTCCTTGAATCCACCCGGTGCCGCACACTCCAAATATTATCATCATTTTCGACCGCTTGATTCTTATTGATAGAACATGCTGATAACTGATCCTGTTTAATGTTATCCGCATACACCCTCGATACTATTGCGACTCGACATATTTTTAATGCTTTACTTAAACTAAGGTCGTCCTCCCTTAGTAGCCGTTCCGGAATAGCTGAATTGGACACATATCAGCCTATCTTTTATAAGACCGTCGTTTAAAGCCCCGAACTCGCATGTTTGGGCCAATTTCTGCAAGTCGAAAACGTATTGTTCTATGGTTTCATTTTCCTTCTGGTTTCTTGTAAAAATCGGTGTCGTTCCACTGTAACATTAGGTTTTATATTAAAATGTCCATCCAATATTTGTAACACAGTTTCTGCAGTAGTGCATTTTAAAAGTGAATCTTTGTTTTGGTCTAGAATATCCCGACACTGATCACCAAGTACGTGCAATAATATATTAACCTGTAAACTCGCCGCTTTATTCGTTATTTCACATGCCTTTGTATAAATTTCATAGTTATTCCTCCAATTTGTCCAACTGGCACTTAAACTTGCGTAGTCTGAGCTCCTGTCGAAACGAAATGGTTTTGGTGGACTTAAGACACCTTCCATAATTATTAAATATTATTAAACTACACTATTTCAAATTACACTATTCAAATTAACTTGTAACATACTTAATAAACTTATTTATCCTACCGGCTGCGCCATGTGAACCCCGGCACGCAAAATCAAACACCGAGATCGAGTTGAGACTGCTTTATTCATGTTTACCCTCCACTATTACAATAATCTCTTACATACCAGACTAGAAGATGTGTCGTAATTTCCCGAACGCTGCCCAGCCGAGTCGAATCCGTCGATTGACCTCTCGGTCGAAGTCGGACTTACCTAGTCCGACAGTTTGTCCCAGGTAAATGTACTCGTCAACAACTTCGAGCATAGTGCTCCCAACATCTACCGGCATAGGTGTTGCATATACGTTAAACATGATCTTTTTTTTTTGTCCATGTTCATCTTAAGACCTATCCGTTGGGAGACACCATTGAGTTCATTGAGCATAGTGTGAGTGATGTACTCGCCATTGATATTAATACCGTATCCTTTCCAGTTCAGTAACTTGAGAACGTCTTCCGATGTAGTGGTGAAGAATTTCGAGGATATAACGTTACCCTGTCTTACACCTATCTGCAATAGGTTTCGAACTAGTTCTGTACTCGGATAGCCATCGTAGCCCTACTGTACAAACACTTCAGCACTTCGATATACTGACAGTCGACTTGGCACCACTGAAGAGACTGTAGCACTGCTCAAATTTCGGCGGAATCAAAGGCTTTCTCATAGTCTACATACCCCAGGCAAAGTGGCAGATTGTGCTCCTTAGTCTTCTGCACAATCTGCCGTAGGGTATGTTTGTGGTCTATGGTACTGAAGCCTTTTCGGAAACCGGCTTGTTCGAGAGGCTGGAAGTCGTCAAGTCTGCGTGCGAGACGATTTGTAATGACTCTCGAAAACAGCACGTAGCAGCGGCTCAGACGGGAAATCGGTCTGTAGTTCTTCAAGAGATTTTGATGTAAGTATGACATATATTGAACTATCGTTTATACAAAACAAAACATCATGAGGTGAACGGTGTCGCAAGTCAAATTCAGTAATCAATTACGTTAACTTAGATATAATAAATAATGTTTGTTATTATAGATGAACTAAACTATGATAGCTACCAAACTATGATTTATTATAATACACCCTGTTCTAGTATTGTGTTTTGTATTAACATAAGGTGCTAATAGGTACTTACTCTGATGCTTTAACATTATTGGACTCAGCAAAACTAAAATTGGGACGGCATACAACAAATTTTGCCACCATCAATTTATTTATCCTTGGTAGATTAGTACTTTCTACTTTTTCGAATTCGTCTTCCATGATGCCCTTTCAATAAAATTCGGAATAAAACTCAATAATCGTAATAATTTGAAAAATACCAAAATAAAACAGCAAATTAGCTAGTTCTCTTAATCACTGATACAAAACACTAAGACCCTAAGGCGGGATCAGTGACGTCACGACAGTGTAGAGCGCATATTCAAATATGTCCCAGTCGAAATCTACGCGATCGCTTTGGAACGGCGTAATATTGACGCACACTACAATGTTATCTTTGTGTGCGTGTCAGGGCGAGCGTGAGGCTATAATAGTTGCCTAGCGACGACTACGAATCACTTTGATCTTTGATTATACACCTGTCTTTGATACTATTGGAACTAAAATAATAAAAAAATAATTTCCATATAATGGCTTATATAGTGTATAGAAATCGGAGGCTAATATGTGGAAATTGTTTTATTCTTTTAGTAAATTGAAGTCGGCTTTACATTTTCACCCTATTGAGTATATTATAATATGTATATGTTCTAATTGAAAAATATGTATTGTATAAAATGTATATCATTTGATAAACCTTTATTCTGTTTCATAATGTAAACATAATTCATCAAACTAACAATTTCATTAGTGTCGTCGGGGATTAGTGTTGCTAGGTCTAGCAAGTAAAATTTCCGGGTTTTGTGCTTTATTGAGAGCCGTGGTAGCTCAGATGGTCAACGCTTACTGTAAATATCACAGTATGCGAGTAATGCGAGAAATTGTGACTGTAACTTTACTTTACATTTGTGCTTTATAATTATTATTCGGGTCTGATCTCATAAACGAATAACTTTTCATCCAAACATCGTAAAAACTGATTTTTTTTTTCATTTGAGGCAAATTAAAACATTTTTGAACTATTTGTTTTTTTTCTTTTTTGCAGTCCCAGAGTGAATCACTCATTTTAATATAATTCTGTTTAAAACTTTTGTGGTTTTTTTTCGACTGGTGAGACAATGTCGTAGTAAAAATATTTTAATGTGTTAGTAGCTAATAGATAATTTTTGCTGTCAAAATTATGGATTATGTTAGAAAATAGGAAGGTTAGTGAAAATCGGGACATTTGGCGTCCCGATCAAGGGTGAATCGGGACGTGTTACTAGACCCTTGAAAATCGGGACGTCCCGCGCAAATCGGGACACCTGGCAACACTAGCGGGGATCGAGCCCGGATTGTTCGCGTTTACGGCGAGCAATACGCCCTTGAGCTAGTGCTAGCACGGTAGTGCCCCCGCCAAGTCGAGCAAAACAGCGGCATCATCAGCGGTATCATCATTGCGAGACTTGGTTATTTTACAAGTTATGTTTTTGATGGCATGTCTTTGTTTAATCATAACGTTAGGCAGTAAGTTAGGTACGGGTGGATTATGTTGAACTCACAACAACGAAACCCCATGATCTTCCACCTGCGGACCTAGGAAATACTTACGTGCACAACCAATACCTCTTCAGTTCAGCTGCCTCTCAATAATCCTTCTTCTCCATCGGTTGTCGGTTCTTTGAGTTATATCTATACGGCCAGCCCGATATAACTTTAGCTTATGGTGGGCTATGGCGATTACTCTGGTTCTACTGCCGATATCCTCATTACGAAGTTTATTATGAAGATTAACTCTGAGCACACCCCTCTGCATAGCTCGTTGATCAGCCTTGAAATTCCTCGTACGTCATAACTGATATCTATTAAAATACAAATTAAAATTGTGGTTGTCATTATTATCGTCATAGTTACAATTGCAACCCATTGGAAGTCACCGTTAAACATTACTACCAACTAAACCAAAGTTTGTTACAAATTTAATCACCATTTTCATGTATTCATCGACCAGTAAGCTAATTCAAGTAACTTCATCTGGTCCTCTTTGTTTATATATATATATATATATATATATATATATATATATATACCTCTTTAACAGAAAAAATGGTCTTCGGTTAGCATTAAGTTGGTATTTTGTGAGTGCGTGGTCCTTTTCTAGTCTAGACGATCCATTCAAGCTCCAACCATATACCACAGCTGAAGCGTATATCGTGCGGTATGTCGAGGTGCTGAAGTGTACTCTGGTACCAAACCTATCCAACTCCACAGAGGTGTAAGCCAGAGTGACGTTATATCCCCAAAACTCTTCACCGCTGCATTGGAAGACGTTTTCAAGCTACTGGATTGGAAAGGATACGGTGTTAACACCAATGGCGAGTACATCACTCACTTTCGGTTTGCCGACAACATAGTCCTTATGGCAGAATCGCTGGAGGACCTAAGCATTATGCTCAATGACCATAATAGTGTCTTCAAACGGATTGGTCTTAAGATGAACAGGGACAAAACAACGTTCACGTCTCACCTATGCCGATAGTTGTTTATTTTTACTAGGTAAATTCAATTTCGACCGTGAAGTCAATCGACGGATTCAACTCGGTTGGACAGCGTTCGACAGATTACGGCACATCTTCTCGTTAGTTATATTTCAAAAATTGAAAACTAGATTGTACGTACAACCAGTGCGTATTGCCAGTGATGACTTATGGATCTGAGACATTTTCCTTCACTACTGGCCATACGAGGAAGCTCAAGGTCGCTCAGCGGGCTATGGAGAGGACTGCGCTCGGGGTTTCTCTGCATTATACGCTCAGAAATTAGGATATTTGCAGGAGATCTAAAGTAAACGATATAGTCCTACGGATTATGAAGCTGAAGTGGCAATGGGCCGGCCATATACCTCAAGGAACCGACAACCTGTGGGGAAATAAGTTTCTCCAGTGACAATCTCGTACCTGTAGACGAAGAGTGGGGCGGTCTCCCAACCCACTAGATGGAATGACGACCTGGTAAGACGTGCAGGAAGTCGATGGATGCAGGTAGCTCAGGACTGTATTTTGTGGCATTCTTTTGGGAGGCCTACGTTTATCAGTGGACTTTCGAACGGCTGTAATAAGTTGATAAAGAAATAAAAAACGTTTGTGAAATCCAAATGTTCATGTCTTAAGCGCTTATGTTATACGTCAATTTTTTAAAGTGTTTTAAATGCACACAAGTTTTCACAAATAAGCTTATTGCTATTAATTCTAATTTTCGGATAATTTTATGTCAAAGGTCAATATAAAAGTTTGGAAAATCCAAAAGTGCACGACTTATGATGCTCATATGATCGTGAAAAAATGTAGAAAAAAATTATCAATCAACAACTGAAAATATTTTTTTCAAATTTAATATGTTGTTATTGGCTTATATTGCGTTTTAATTTATTATTGTTATTTAAAAGCAAAACTTTTAACAGTATTAGGAAATCATCAACTTAAATATTACTTTAATTTTTAGGTATTTGTAGTCAGATAATATCTTAAAAACTAGTATTTGTTACCTGACTCGTTAATATTTTTTTTCTCATCAACTTTATTTTGTTTTCAAAAAGTTTTTCATGTGGTCATAACCAGTATTTTAATTTAGCATTTACAAACTCACCACAATTCACCTTCAGGTCATTCTATCAAGCCCGAAGGTAAGATCTCATCATAACTAACAAAACGAAGATAAACTCGGTACACCTAGTTTTACTCTTATAGAAGTTCCAGTAGCAGATACCGAAGTACACCTTCAGGTCACTCCATAAAGTCCAAGACGTAAGAGTATATATAAATACTACGTTCTTTTAGCGAAACAATATATTGTAACTAAAATCTGGGATTATAAAAATAGTATCAATATCCTACCTTGGTCAAGTATGTACTAAATTTGGTTTTTGGAATATTTTGTATTTCTACAGTGATCGATATGTTTCATCACGAGCCACTGTAAACAAACGATACAGTAATCCACTCACGACGGTGGCCGACCCGAGCCCAGAATGAGTCAAAGATCAAAGTGTATTTAGTAAAATATTGTTACGAGCTTGAGGTTCGTGACAATAAAAATTGCCGATAGAATTACCTAAATTAACACTTTAATTCACTTTACACTAATTAAAGTTAAAAACACTAATAATTAATCACATTAATTCACTTTATTCCGCTCCGAACCTTCGCTTGTGTCGCCAACTCCAATACTTCCTCGATCGCGTATCGCAGCGCCTTTATATAGGGCTCTTCCACGAAAACATCCAGAACATTCCAGAATATTCGAGTAAATACGCGCGCCAACCGACCAAGCGCAGAAAGATCGAGTGTAGAGCTTCTAGAAAGTTTAGTTCTTCAATTTGATACTAGATGGCGCTGTCGGTTAAAAATAGTGATGTCATTTTCTGAAAAGCTCTCTCCTCGCTCTGTTACCCGACACTAGATGGCGCTAGTGCCATGAGATGAGATGTCAACTTAGCCGCGCAACACTGCCCCCTCCTAAGACATGCTCGTCCCGAGCATTATCGGCCCCATGATAACGCGCCAGGCGATCCACATGGACGATCTTAGGAGTCCCTCTTGCGCCTTTCTGTATCCGGTAGGTTACATCGTTGATCCTGGTCACAATCCGGTACGGGCCGTCCCATTTAGCTTGAAGCTTAGGAGATTTCCCTTTGTTGCGGACTGGATTGTGCAACCACACTAGCGAACCTTCGTCGAACCCTTTGTTGTTCATTTTGCGGTCATACCGGGTTTTCATCTTTTCAGACATTTGCTGGCCCGATTGTCTGACGTGCTCGTAAATGTCATTCATTTTGTTCCGCAAGTCATTTGCATAATCGGTTATACTGCGTGGGGCATCAGGTGGTATCCCGCTGATCAGGTCTGCAGGCAGCCGTAATTCTCTCCCAAAGTTTGCGAAAGCTGGTGTCACTGATGTACTTTCGTGAACAGCGCTTCGACATGACAACAAAAACGGTTGTATGTGCTTGTCCCAATCTCGTTGCTGATTATCTACAACTTTTGCTAGGTACCTCTCCAATGTCTGATTAAATCGTTCTACCATTCCATCAGATTGCGGGTGATAAGAAGTCGTTCTTGTTTTATGAGTACCCATAATTCGGCAAGTTTCCTGGAATATTTGAGACTCAAAATTCCTTCCTTGATCGCTGTGAATCTCTAAAGGTACTCCAAAACGACAGAAGACTTCATGAACTAGTTTATCTGCAACTGTTGAAGCTTCTTGATTTGGAATGGCGAAGACTTCTGGACACTTAGTGAAGTAATCCATCACAACCATGAAATACTTGTTACCGCTTTCACTCTCCGGTAACGGCCCCGCCACGTCAATGGCTATTCTCTCCCATGGTGCACCAATATTGTACAACTTCAATGCACCTCTACTACGAGTCTGCGGTCCCTTTACAGCCGCACAACTTGTACATTTGCGACACCAGTCCTCGATATCGTTTCGACAGTGGACCCAGTAAAACCGTTCTCGGATCTTCAGTAGAGTTCGTTTAACTCCCATATGGCCTCCTGAACAATCATTATGGTACAGCTGTAGAACATCCGGTACTTTAGCTTTAGGGACAACCATTTGCAAATGACAGCTATCTCCCCGAACATTTTCCCATTTACGACACAGAACTCCATCCTGAAGCAGCAAGCTGTCCCACTGGGCCCAATAGCTTTTAGTGATCGAACTCATAGCTGAGACGTCACTCCACTTGGGCTTGGGAGCACTGGCCTTTATCCATTCCAGAATCGGCTTGATGTCCGGATCTTCCTGCTGTGCATGTAGTAAGCTGTCCTTCCACTCGTTGCTGAGGTTGTCTGTCCTGAGCATCCTCACGGATACCTCTTCCTTACTCTCTTGCCTAGTACAATGTTTGCAATCTTTAGGACAAGGTCTTCTTGACAATGCATCTGCGTTGCCATGAGATTTCCCGCTGCTATGTCTGATAGTAAAGTCGTATCCCGGCTGCTGCTGGGCGGTGATGTTAGGCGCACTTTCCTTTTGAGATCGTTCACCTTCCCTTTCTAGGGTTCGCTTGGGGCAGCTGGATCGAAGATGGCCCCTTTCCCCACAGCAATAGCACCTAGGGCTGTAGCCTTTATTGTGGTCGCGAACTGCTGTAACCTCCCTAGCGTGAGGGGAATGATGTTGCTGCCACCGCCAGGCGGTGCCGTTAGCTGCACTACCTTCTCGAGATCGATCAACTTCCCTTTCTCTAGTTCGCTTAGGGCAGCTGGATCGTAGGTGGCCCTTTTCCCCACAACCATAGCACCTAGAGCTGAATCCTTTGTTGCGGTCGCGAACTGTGGCTGCTGCGATCTCCTTGACGCGATGGGAACGATGATCCTGCCGCACGGCTTCTACCTCCAGTGCATGGGCCAAGGCGTCCTTAAGCGTCTCGTGGTGCCCGAGCCTCACAGCAGCTCTGACTTCCAGGTCGCCGATGCCGTCGATGAATATCTGCACCAGGTTCCCTTCAATGAGCGCAGGTACAGACCGGTATGCTTTTCGCACCAGCTTCTCCACCTTTAGAGCCCACTGCTACAGGTTTTCGTTGATGCGCTGCACGCGATCTTTAAGCTGCGCACGAAAAACGTGTTCCAGGTGAGCTTCGCCATATCTCGCCTCCAATGCCTCAAGGAGTTGCTCATAAGTCACTTCCTCACGGAGAGCTTCCAGAACTGTTAAGGCTTGGTCGCGCAGGCCTAGTGTGAGAGCAGTCATAGCCTGACTTTTATTCCAGCCATTCGCCTTCATAACAGCCTCGAACTGGATTTTGTAGGCTGACCAGGAAGAAGTCCCATCGAATGGTGGCACCTTGAACCAACGTAGCGAAGGTGTAGTAGCTACTACGGGATCTGTAGTTCTATCCCCAAGTTTGAGTTCATCCAGCGTTTTCTTAACTTGGTTGATTTGGGTCTCAGTTTCCGACAGGCGGTTATCATGTTGAGCAACTTTGTCCTTCACCTCCCTTATCTCTTTCCCGAAGGTAGCGTGAAGGTCCTTCATGAGAAGCATCTGTTCTTCCTGACCGCCCCGCAGCTGCTCTTCCAACCGACGGACCTGTTCCTTCTGTCGGCGAGCCTGTTCCTCCTGTTGGCGAGCCTGTTCCTCCTGTCGGCGAGCCTGTTCCTCCTGTCAGCGAACCTGTTTCTCCTGCTGCTCTTTCAACAGACGGGCCTGTTCCTCTGCTGCTGCTCCTGTAGAATCGCAATCAGAGCACCTAAGTCAGGTGCTGCAGATGTAGGAGCTACTGACGGGCCCGCAGCCTCCGTGGCTGGCAGTTGGCCCTCCGACGTCTGCGGCGTTGCACCACCAAATCTCCTCTGGTTCGTCTCATGCTGGCGTTGACTGCGGGTAAGGACACCCTCCGTTTCCTCCTTAGGTAAAATCGGAATGATTTTATCCCACTTCTGACACCAATTGTTACGAGCTTGAGGTTCGTGACAATAAAAATTGCCGATAGAATTACCTAAATTAACACTTTAATTCACTTTACACTAATTAAAGTTAAAAACACTAATAATTAATCACACTGATTCACTTTATTCCGCTCCGAAGCTTCGCTTGTGTCGCCAACTCCAATACTTCCTCTATCGAGTATCGTAGCGCCTTTATATAGGGCTCTTCCACGAAAACATCCAGAACATTCCAGAATATTCGAGTAAATACGTGCGCCAACCGACCAAGCGCAGAAAGATCGAGTGTAGAGCTTCTAGAAAGTTTAGTTCTTCAATTTGATACTAGATGGCGCTGTCGGTTAAAATAGTGATGTCATTTTCTGAAAAGCTCTCTCCTCGCTCCGTTACCCGACACTAGATGGCGCTAGTGCCATGAGATGAGATGTCAACTTAGCGGCGCAACAATATATTATTACAAAGCTGCTCATAACACGGAAAATTTCGGAATTTCTAAGCCGAAAAAACCAATTACAAATAAACAAAACAAAATTAAAGAGCGATTATACTTCATGGTTTTCCATATGATAGCTGACGAGATTAAACAATAGATTTAATTGAAAAATTGATATTTTCAAAAGTTATCGTGTTTTTTTTAAATGTAAAAATAGAAATTAATCGATTTAAAAAAATAAGTTCAATAATCATTTATCTTTCCGACATAGTGCTTTTTATATTATTTACATGTTCAATTTGATTATTGGATACAATTTCATGCGACAAAACGTTGAATTCTGGATTTTTAGGCGCTAGACAGACCTACGCGCTTTGCGCTTAAGGCGTGCATACACATTTTTAGTATAGGCGTAAATGCCTATACTAAAAAAATTTCCCCATGTTTGTTTGAATATGCCAATGTCGTAAAGGCAACTAATAAGATGTTGAGTTTGTAATTGTGTAGGTAACAGGCAAGCCTCCTATTATTTATTTTACAATATTCAATCTATATATATATATATATAATATATATATATATATATATATATATATATGTATATAACCCGTCATGTCATACGCGGGCTCCGTCTTTGCCCACGCAAACCCTAACATTTTAAATGAACTCCAAATAGTTCAGAACCTCTTCTGTCGTCGAGCTGCGAACGCACCTTGGTACGTCCGTAATGCCGACCTTCATCGGGACTTAGAGCTCCCAACAATTCAACAATTCTTTAAAAAACTCTCTGAGAACTTCTTCAAAGCCTCAGAGTCGCACCCAAACAATTTAATTCGTGAGGCGGCTTCTTATGCAGCCCCACCCCCCTCTCGCTATCGTGTCCGCAGGCCGAGAAACTCTCTCTCGGACCCGCCTAATAAACTGTCAAACGACCTGAACTGCCTCCTGGCGGCTCAGGCCAGTTCTAATTAAATTAATTATTATTATATTAACTAATATTATTCTGCCTTCGTAGGCACTCCCTCAGCGGCTCTTAGCCGCCTGCGCCCTCTTTTCCCAAAAGAGGGTCGCTCATGATAAGGCACAATAGAGCTTAATCAGCCGGCTGCCTGTCCCCAAAGGCGGTTTTTAGAGGGTATCACTTAGGGTCCCCGGTAGGACAGTGAGTCCCTCATAACCACGATAGACCGGCTATCGTGGTATGCGTAATGCATTTTCCGCCTCCCTACGTACAGGGTAGCCCTTTAATTGCTTCGGGCGCAAAAAAAAAATATGTATATATATGTATATATGTATATATATATATATATATATATATATATATATATATATATATATATATATATATATATATGTACGTCTAAAGTTCTGATGATTAAGATTCCAATTTAGGTGTGTGATAACAGTTGTAGAAGCGGTGCTGTCGTTAATTGAGTTTGGCCACAAGTGCGCGTATATTCTTTGCAGATCAATTATTTCCGATACATTTAAAATATATAAGTTATAAGTGCTCACTCTTTAAAATATATAAGTTATCAGTGCGCAACCAAGTCGGCATATATACCTAGCAGCACTAATAAAATTGTTAATTGTAGTTATTGTAAGTGCAGATTTACTATATGTCAGATCCGGGTCCAGGATTCGAACCTGAGATCTTATCACCAGTCACGCTAACGACTACTAGATCAACGAGACAGACAAGGCATTCCTTTTAACAAACTTCTTAAGTTTGCATTTCTTACACTTAACTACGAGTATACTGACGCTTTATATCAATGTAATTAAAAGTTCTTCCGCAGAAATTCTTATCGCTTGGGTTAAACACTATGCAATTCATTGTAGTACAAGTTTAATATTAAGAGTATAATAATAAAACTTTGTTGGCTAACTGGAAGCATTTTGTGCCAATGCTATCTTATGGCTCTCTTTAGTACCGTTATAACTTTCTTACGGGTTTGCTAATTGTTGTTTCTACTGAATTTTTAATTAATGTTTCAGTATCAAGCACTGTAACAGGTGCATAATTGTCAATAAGAGTTTTATAGTATTTTCATCCCAATTCATACTATTAAATATGTTAACATTTAATGTTTGAATAAATGTTACTCAATTACACTCAAACCGCTAAACGGGTTTTGATGTTATTTATCAGTAAACATACTCTGGGTTAACATATGGATTACACGGGAAAATCGAGCTTATCACAGGAAAATAAATAAATTAAGAGCTTCTACTACTTAATCAGCCTGCAAAGTCCATTGCAGAACCTCGGCTACTCCCGTTGCGTTGGGTGGATTTGCTTTCAAGCCGCCTAACAGATGCTGGTAAGTTTTTTTCCTAATACTACCAGGAATTTCTATCAGAAACATCGCAATATATGCTATATATGATACTCCTGGAACTTACACATTCGTCGGCAACTTCACTGCACCATCGATCTTCTGTGAGCGGCACCGTCGTCGCGCTAAAGTGAAACGAACGGAAGCAATATATGGACGAATGCCTGAAATAAACGATTTTGTTTTATATTTATTTCAAATTTTCAATCTCGTTTATATTAAATTTATATTATAATGCTAAATTGTAATAGTAAATAGTCTACTTGTGGGTTTCTTGCCTCTTCTACTTACGTCTCCCACAGTAGGGGCTGGTGCATCTTGTAGCGATGGCGTGTTTACTTGACTTTAAAAATGCTTTCTGCAGTTGATTTTGGTAAGCACGTTTGGGGTATTGAACTGTACGTAAAGTACCTGTGCAGAATTGGCAGAAAACTGCCAGGAAAAAATTAATGGAATTCATATTAATTAGCATGTTTCCTCTGAAGATTTAAGAAGATCCAATAGAGGCAGCGCTGGTGGAGGTGTACATATGTTTTGAATTCCCTATTGACAGTCATGTTAAATGTCCATTATAAAAATAGAATAAACGGAAGATGATATCGACTAAGTGTTACTAACTTAGTGTTAAGTAATTAACTGTGACTAAGCGTGTTGTTTGTGTAGTTTTTGCCAATTGCACTCAAAATAATCATTGATTGGGACTATTTTTCTTAATTGTGTGTAAAGATATTCCAATGTTAACACTCAATCTATAGATCATATCTGCTAGTAATAATCCCCAACATAGTCGAACTAATGTCAAAAAAGCTGATTTTTAGTGAAATCAGGATTTTTAGAGCATCAGGTTACAGAAATTCACATAAAGCATAAAATCTTCTGGTTTTAACTAGTATAATATTTAAACTTTTTAACATTGTTGCGACATGAATCTACATTCAAAAACTATACTACACAGTTTTTTTTTCTCTAAACTTTCAATATATTTTTTAGCCATTGAACTTCAACATTCTCTTCTGTCTGAATTTCTGCATTACAGACATATACCATTACTCTTGAATCTGTCTCCAACACTGTTCTATCTGATGGTTCATTGCGGTAAGAAACTCCAAAATTATTATTATCTGTGCACTTAGAGATACACATTTAGTACAGAGATAAGTAAGTTTTTACTTTATTCAATTGTTATATCGGTTCTTCGCGATAAATAAATCTACTCCAAACACATTTTTATGCCAACTTGAAGTTTTATAAACGGCACAAGTTTTATACCATCTTCATGTCATTTACTTATGTATATCAGAAGCGCAATTAGCGAAAGCACACTGCTTGGTAGGCATGATAATTTACTTTTTAACATTTTTATTCATTTATTAATTAATTCATTTTAATGATAAGATATGTAATTAACGTTTCTGTCAAAAGAGAAATCAAAACATGTGTACCCCCCACTAGTACTCGTATTGCCCCTGGCCGATCTTTTTTAAATCGTCAGAGGAATAAAACATGGCGTAAATGTTTCTGTACTGATGGATTGCAATTGCAAAGTATCAATAATAATAAATAAATAAATAAATTTTATTTCGTTTTAAAAAGTACATGCCTTAAGAACTAGTAGATTGGAAGCAACATTTAAGCAAATAATGCCTGTGTGTGTGTGGAGGGTCCGCCCTTCCATTACTATATTCATGTTACATGGCAGTATGGTTAAACATATTCTATATCATATATTAAGTTATCTATATATACATATTACTTATATTCCAAAATTTAATAATTAAAGCCTAAAATTAAGACAATCAAACGATAGGAACTAAAGTCTACTTATAAATACTGTATGGTATGTGAGTGAGTTTATTTATTTATGTATACGTATGTGTGTCTGTGTGTGTGTGTCTGTGCTTGCATGAGTTAAAATGAGCGTGTGTGATTAGAGTGTCTGAGTCTGTACAAATCATATAACACGTCATGTCTTATGTTGAATCCATTTCAACAAAAGTCTTTTTACAGTTATGATATGTTTTGTCATATATATATGTGTATAAATATATATATATATATATATATATATATATATATATATATATATATATATATATATATATATATATATATATATATATATATGTATATATACATACTTCTTCCTTTATTTTATTATAAAGAAGGGCAGAACGCGATATGTATTGTCTGCTTGCAAATGTGGTTTTAGCTCGGTACGTCTGGGCAACCATGTTTCTACGACGTTTATTTAAATGGCGTGGAACATAAAATAAAATAAAATAAAATAATCAAGCACTGTTAAAAAAATTGTCCTGGTCCTATCTATGGTACTAGTAAAGCCATAGTGTAATCTATGGTGCTGTTGTTGTGATTTGATTGATTATTTAACAAAAGCACCAGAAATATTGTAACGCTCTGTCGTTTTTGAAACTTAATATTTTTTTATTTCAAGTTGTCTTTAAATGGAAGAGAAAAAAAATATAAAAATGTCGTTAAATAGCCTACGATGGCACTATTGGATTTTCTCATTAAAATTTATATGTCATGAATATAGGAGTTAGTTTCGGTTAAGCCGAACTTTCTGTAAATTTTTACTACTCATTTAAATGTTGTAGACAGACTTTAGAAAGTGTAGTAAGTTTTAGAAAATGTTAGAGATAACCTGAGCTACGGAAACCTACTTTACGCACGCAATTAGTAATTTTTTCAATAAGCAAACATTTGCAGAAAATTCGAAACGGTGATTGAAATCATTAAATTAAATTTAATTAATCATTGTATACAAAAACTTACGCAAAAAATAGTCTTGTTTTTCAAAGATTTAAAATTGAATACAATAATGTTGGTAAATATAACAATTAATTGCGTTGTGCCATTCAAATGCTATAAAAAATAATTTGATTTCCATACGCTTATTTTTTTAAATAGAAAATAAAAAGTAAGGGAAAATAAAAAGTAATCTACTGGATTCAAAATCTAGACGAAGAGAAGTTGAAGGTAAAATGCTTAGTACGTTTATAAAGAAAAGAAATGTAGATTTAAGACACTGGATACATAAGAGTAATAAAGTTATATCCGAGAACTATCGCTTCCTTTATAGAAAATTATCAGGTTTGCTTGATTTAAATTTCTCTCTAAAACAAAGAATAGAATTTATTATCCGTAAAAATGTTACTATAAAACAATGTTTGTTTAATAGTAACATTATGTATTATTAACTTTAATATTTTATAATTTAAGATTTGCAATTTAAAATTTTTTGAATTTAGATTTTTAGAAACATAAAACTAGTGGCATTTTATCTTTATACATAGAAAGTATAAAGTTCAACGGAAATTATATGTAGGAACCATTTTTATATTTTGCTGACAAAGGTTCACGTGAAGATTCTATGAGATATTTCGGCTAAGAAGCTTAAATATCGGAAACACATTTTCATACTCCGGCGGATGCGTGCTTTGCTATGCAATTGAATTTAAATACTTACATTATCATAGGTTTAACTTAAGTAACGTTACATTTTATTTTTACCGCTTAATATTCAAGAAAATTACATATTATATAAACTAACCCTCGCCTCCTTGTCTAGATAAAGATCAAGGGACTTTAGGTATAGAAGTGCGTTAAGAGCCCTCGCCAAGCGATGATCGCATCTCTCCAGTTGGCATTTAGCAGGCAATCATTTGCAGACTATTTAGTCTGTCCGCAGTCGTCTTTTGGTTGGCCTTGTAACACCAGGCAGTGGAGGCGTAGGTGAGAATCGGCCTCACTATGCTGCTGCACAACCATAGGTTCATACTGGGACGCAAGTACCACTTGTTCCGGACCCAACGACTGCACGTAACTTAAAACAAATTTTGTCTTATGGCATACGTTGTTGAGGTGAAAGTTCCATGTTAACTTTTGGTCCATTTTTATGCCCAAGTACTTAAATTCAGTGGAGAATGGTAGTTGTATGCTTGTGTTGAAATTTAATTTTATTAAATATAGGATCCCAAGCAGATGGGGCACCCAGTCATCTTCTTCATTTTCAGATTCGTGGTCCATTAAATCTGATGTAGAGACAGGGGCGATCCTGTAGCTACGATTTCACACACTGCAGACTTACCGGAGCGTCCATTCTTCATCCCATCAGCTATATGTTCATCAACGCGAGTCTCTTAGTTCGTCCTATTTAAGAGATACCATTTCTAGGAATATAAAATAAGTAGTAAATAATATACGCGATAAAACTCGTAAAAACTACTTTTGTATAAACGAGCATATGAAACTATCATTAAAAATAAGCAAAGGTCAATAGCCATTAGAATTAAATACATTATCATTCAGCATGTTCAAGATATATTTTATTAAATATTTTAATTTATAATTTATATCATAAATTTATTTTGTTTCCGTATGCGAAAACTATTTTGTTTCATGATTTACAATGTGAAAGCGAAAGGGAAGAAACTTTAGTATGTTACTGAACAACTATCGTTATGTGACGGCTCTCTTTAGGACCATTACAACCTCTTTACAAGTTCAATGATCGTATTTGTTATACATTTTCTTTTCTATTGCTTTTTTATGTGCGAATATTCAGTTTCAGTTTTGCTCGCGATTTATTTCGCATAGAATCTTTTTCTTCGATGAAAGTAATATTGTAAAATATAGGTTTTAAATAGAACTTACATTTTTTAGATCAATAGTTCACGAAACTTACTATATTAACGTACGATATATATGTATAGAACAATATATAAATATGCACGCTGGATCGATACTAAAAACATTTATATAACGTCATCGTCATCATCAGCTCGTAGTAAAAGTTTACTGCAAGGACACGTGCGTGTCCAGTAGTAGGGAGAATTTTCGTTAATCACCACGCTTGGCAAGAGGAATAATGATTCCTTTAGTCTCTACCTTCCTGTCTGCACCTTTGATGCTGCCGCATGGTTACTGCCTGCTATCGGAAACTATGAAGTCTTTGTGGCATTTCCCATAGTCGTTTTTTACCATTAAATTTAATCTGATGGGAAGAAATGAATAATGGGTTCTCTTACGCCACCGCTACTCGGTATAAGAATTTGGTCCTAAAACACCTCTACATGTGCACAGGTAGATGATGATTGATTGCCTTGGGTTTTACTGCGTATAACCAGGGAGATGAATTATAGAAATATACTCCCTATGCGCTTGGTAAATTAAAAATATTTTTCCATCCAAAATATAATATTCAAAAACTGAAGGTAGCCGGACTAACTAAAACATTGGGATGTCAAACATCTCAGTCCCGCCCGTGACTATGGGTGCTGTAAAGCATCCGATACGGCGGAAATTGAAACTAAGCTATGATGAAGCTAGATAAAATGCGAATATATACTATAATTTTATTTAATGCGTAGTGTTCGCGTAAATTTAATAAATCATTAAATTACACGTACAAATATATTATATACATTGTTTTATTTTTAATAAATTTCAAATAAAAATTGATCAATTTATTTATCAATAATCAATATTGATAATCAATAAATTCCAAATTTATCGATATACATTCCAACCCTGTCCCATCACTATGGTTTGGTGCATTCTAAGTTTAACTTTCAAATATCCAATCACAGCGCATTTGATACGTCGCCCGCAATTCTTTCATGCCGCCAAATTTGGTGAAATCAAAACAGAACAAATATTCAATGATGCGGTATCTATTAGGGGGTAATCTGTGTTTCGGTTGCAGTGATACCGCTTAATTATACAAAAATTGCATAAATGTGCTACGAAATGCTAAGTTTCGATTCGACTTATTTGGCCTTTATTTTGTATGATATTTTGATAAAGACTAGTTATCGATTGTATTAAATTATAATAAATTCAGAATCGTGTTGGAATTGAGCTGAATATTTTGTTTTGACGATAATATTATGTTAAAAGTATTCACAGATGAAAAGTCACGTTGTTCTTTTGTAAATTTGACGGTTTTGATTGTTTTTGCATGACACAGCAATTTGGCATTTTTGTCGAAGCTAAATTGACTGGCACGATCATCTACGTAATGGCGCACTACGTGTAACACCTAGATTTATATTTCTACGAAGTGGCAAGTTTCGATTCGACTTATTTGACCTTTATTTTGTATAATATTTTATAAAGACTAGTTATCGATTATATTGAATTATAATATATTCAGAATCGTGTTGGAATTGAGCTGAATATTAAAATCGTTTGGCAAAATCCACTACACTTCTTAATGTAATGATTATTATTCATCACAAACTGATTTAGTTGATATGAAATAAATTTTCGTTAATATATTTATTTTGTATAGTAAACTATATTTATTTTAAAATCGCTTATTTTTCACGTCATGAACTAAGCCGGTAAGATTTGGTATTTTACGAAAGTATTAAAAAAAAACGAGATTAAACGATAATATTATGTTAAAAGTATCCACAGATGAAAAGTCACGTTGTCCTTTTATAGATTTGACGGTTTTGATTGTTTCTTGCGTGAAAATACACTGTGATTCAGCATTTTTGTCGTAGCTCAATTGGCTGGCACGATCACTTGCGTAATGGTGCACGGCGCGGAGAAACTAGTATTATATAACGAATATGAGTTAGACTCTCGTACCTTTTACAGATGAGTATGCATTGCGATGCCGTCTTTTTTGGCTTAACACTCAAAGTTCTTTTTTGTAATAATTATATTTTTGTTTTTAAAATTTTTTATTTTCAGGGTGATTCACGGTGACTTTTCTAGGTTATATTTACTAAATTATTTTAGACAACGTGAGTAGTTGAGGTGTTAAATACTACAGTTTCATTAACAACTTTAGTCACCACAAATATTAAATTTCTCAACTCAGTACACTTCACTTTGTCGACAACTGCTTGGTTCATTTCATACCCACTAGATACCCTAACGCTGTTGTGAAGAGTATTTGAACTATTATTTACTGCTTACAGATGGACGCATTTTCAACTATTTTCCTATTTGAGATGGTTGGATGATTGGATAATGGTATGGTTGGATGATGGTAATTTTTAGGAAATTTCTCAATGCCCTTTTAACTTTTAGAAATTTGGTTTTTGTAGCTCCACCCCATACAGGAATACATTATACTCAGACAGATTGAGCCAAAGCAACATATATTTTTTGTAAAGTAACTTTTTCGTCGTAGTGTTTTAAATGTCCATGTAAGTTTCCTAAGTCTATTCAGGATTAATTCAATGTGTCCATACGATGAAAAATATTGGTCAACTATGACTCCTAAATACTTGGTCTCAGAGACCTTACTAATTTATGAACAGCTGCAACTAGTACTTAAGGGATAATAGCATCTGTGAACTTTAATTTAAAAATTAATATTAGGCTGAGTTCGAATAAAATTTTGAAAAAACGTATATAACTAGTTATCAAAGTATTTTAAGTAAGTAGGTTAGTGTTCAGCCACTTAGCGATCCTAGCAAGGCCCTATTCAGCAGATCTACGAACGGAATCCCAGAAGTCACCAGTAAATATTACTGCAGTATTATCTGCACAGGAGATTATGTTGTCCTCGTTAATGTCCATGTTTGTTAGATTATTTATGTTGATCACAAATAAAGTAGAACCCAGGACACTGTGGAACTACGAATTTTATATCTGATTAATCGCTTAAGTATTCATCTATCTTTACTTTATGTTTTGCATTTGTAGTGAGGTATACAGTAGTGTGGTTTTCTTGCGCCCCCCCCCCCCCTCGACATTGACAGAATTTTGTTAAACAGTTGGCTTAATACTCAAAGAAAAAGAATTATGTTGAAAGTTTGTACAAAAAAAATTATAAAATGTTCTTTAATATTTACCCTCTTGCTACAGTGGCGCCACCCTTATTAAACGCTATCTTACGGATACTTTTTAATACACAGAGACGATCTCCTTAATTGGTGTCTTCTGAAATGAATAGATTTTTTTCAATTATTTTGCCATCGATTATCATCCCTGACCGTGATATGACAACACTGACTGTTGCCAAGAATATATGCAATAGAATACGATAGCAAAGTAAATTGGTAGGCTAAAGTGGAAATGGATCGCTCTTCATTAAAATAGTTACTTGAAAAGCAAAAAAAAAATAATCAATACAATATCCACCATACTAAACTTCCTGAAAAAGCTAAGTATTTGTTTTAGACATTAGGTAGTTATTTTATTGTGTTTGTATGTAGTGGACAAATTCTGTTACGAAGTCGTAAAACAGCATTCATCGCCAGTGGTTAAACTTCCGCAACTTTTCTTTGTACGAATACGAGCCTATTTGTTCTTGGTGCCTATTTGCAAAACGAACGCCATCCAATGTTACTTTTCCTGTCATTTAAAAGTTGTGTTTCGTTTAAAACTTTTTTAATTGGGTACTGTTACGAATAATTCATAAAACCGAAATAAGATGACCAGCTTTTATCGGTTTAAAAAAAATTAATATTCAAGATAACGAAAATCATCTCGCTAGTTTCTTTATTACATGAAATATTTTGTTGTTGCGTAAAACAGATCACAAGATTACGCTTATTGCAGTTATATTAATTTCTATATATTCGTTTAAAAGTGCTCTCCTTTGTTCCTGTTGCCGTATAATGGTAGCATAAGCGAATCTAGTGACCCCATATCGTCTCTTGGGTGCCATAAGAGGCGCCGGAGGAAACTGGTATAGGAGACTGGTTTTTCGGATATACCTCTAGTGTTGCAGGTGTTGCGAGGTGAAATTTTATCATCAGGTGAGACGTATGCTTGTTTGTTCTTGTTCCCTCTTCTACATAAAAAAACAATATCAAAGCATTGGGATGCTATTGTATTTTTTTTAATAATTTTTGTTATATAATTGAACCAGGTGCTCCTACTTTTGCAGAAATTTTAGATTTTATTTTTGTTACAACACGTGTTCAATGATATGAATTCAATTCTGTTTATATAAATATTGTTAGTTTGACAATTTAGTATGACAAACATTAATTTCGTTATTTATATTTTGGATGCAACCCAAAAAAATTTTAGCTTTGATAAAACTACCATAATTTTGAAACATTTTGGTATATTATGTATAAATTACCGTTAAGATATTATGTATATTTTGAAAGTGATAAGGCTGTCAAAGAAACAATTCGTCTTACGGCGGCTCTACACGTTGGCCAACACAGTGGCGAATGTAGTGGCCAATAGCATTGGCCATCGTGTAGACGGGCTTCATTGGTATGTATTGGAATGATGGTAAACAAGTTGGCGTGAGATCCGTGTGGTGTCGGTTTTTTACAAAAGATCAAAGGATTGTTGGCAGAGTTTGGCCGCCGCGTCCACACGTTGGGCGCGCGTTAGTTTGCTAGAAGTTCCCAGAGTGATTACATACACCTGATTTAAATTTTATATTCACGATTTGTAGGGTGGATGCCCCTATTACCAGCCTGTTAGTGCCCATTTCAACTTTAAATATTCCTACAACTTTAATTAGCGCGATTTAATTATTTTTTACATTTGTTTTAATGGATAAGCTATTTATCGAAAATAAGAACATTTATTTACAATCAGATTACGAGAACAATTAAAAAAAATGAAGCACGTCGTTTATCCGTGGAATAGCCATGCTGCAGTTATATTAGAAGTATAGTTGTAGCACGAATGGGTCGGCTCGACCGGGGAAGGACCACGCTCTCAGAGAATACCAGTGTGAAATAGTAGCTTAATGCTGCTGTGTTTCGTATGGTGAGTACAGAGAACCGGAGACCCTTTTTACTGGAAACGAGGCATTCCATCTTAGTTCTCACGGGTGACAATGCATCTACATTTTGATTCGTAATCGAGGATAGATGTAGATGTCAGTAGGCCAGAGCAATCACTTACCATCGGATGGACTGTGTGCTCGTTTGTCACCCTATCCTATAAAAGAAAAACGTCGATTTTTAATAATTTATTCATGCTAGTTTTCGAATCATCATCACCATTACAGCCCTTCACAAGTCAACTACTGAACATCCTCCTCCACAGACTGCCGCAAATCATGGTTCTGAGCCATTTTCCTTGTGACTTCTAAGTTATAATTAGTACCTATTATTAAGTCAGTGTTAATTATATTTATTGCTTGTTTTTGTTGTTCTCAAAAATAATTAAATTACCAAATAAATTATACGATGTTTTTTATATACATAGAATGTCTGATAGAAAAGCAAGTACATCTTTTGCTAAACTTTAAAATCAAAATCCAATTTTAAAACATAGACGAATCGATTATAAGTCCTTTAACTTTAAAATAAGTTCTAATTAATGGTATTTATTCCAATTTAAAAATAAATTAAATTCTCGTTTATGATAGCCCTGATTTATATAACATGGATGAAATAAAGTACTTCTTATTATTTACGTAAAACCAATCATCAGCCTGACGACTGACAATATGCGCTTCATACATTTCGTATATCTATTTACAGCCCCATTAATATTCACTATTCTTTTAGAACTCTTTTATAAAAACGTTAACCCTAAACTAGGATTTTCTCCTGTATCGCACATCCAGACCCAGAATAATTATTTGTATGGCCTATACAAATACTTGATCCGTGTGGGATTTGAACCCGCGGCTCCCGGCGCAGCCTTAGCTGTTGGCTTAGCAATGAGGCTAAGCCACTGCGCCACGGAGCCGTCGTCTAAAATAAAATAAATTCGTCCGCACATTGGCCTGAACCGAAGTAAACTGAACGACCTTCCAACGTATGGACGCCGTCACAAGCTCTTGGCCAATATCTTATTTGGTTTTACGTAAATAATAAGAAGTGCTTTAATTCACCCATGTAATATAAATCAGGGCTGTCTTAAACGGAAGTTTTATTTATTTTTGGCTCGCTCCGGGATTCAAGTCCGGTACTTCATGATCATCAGTCGCATTACTACTACAACTATTAGACCAACGAGGTGGTCAAAAATGCTGTAATAAAATAAGTTGTTGTCGTCTGCATTAATACTAGTTATGCTTGTGAAACGCATGATTCAAAATTAAAAGTTGTTAGGAGTTTATTACTATGCCTCTAAAACTTTTCAACAATAGATACACTTATCAAAAACTGCATTAGGTACAAAAGGACGACATTCTGTTCAGGGTGGCTGGAATTTGAGCCATAACGCCATTTTTTAATTAGCGTCGTTTTTAAAATTTTTCTCGTAATAATTTGATTTGAAATAACTGTTCATTAACTTTTTGATAAATAGCTTATCGATTAAAACAAATGTTTAAAATATTGTACACCAATTAAAAGTAGGAGCAGGATTTTTTAAAGTTGAAATTGACACTAAAATAATTCGGGCCATCCACCACACGAAGTGTGAATATAAAAATTTAATCAGGTGCATGTAATCACTCTGGGAACTCGCAGCAGCAAACTAAATGCGCACCCAGCGTGTGGACGCGGCGGCCAAACTCAGCCAACAATCCTTTGATCTTTTGTAAAAAACCGACAACATAAAAATTACAGCCTATATGCGTCACACTGCTGGGCACAGGCCTCGCCTCATTTCTGAGAGGGTTTTTATGGCAAGGAAGTGTCCGCCGTGTAGCCCCAATGCGTGTTGGCGAACTTCACATGTCTTCGAAATATTTATTTTTCTTATTCCTCAGACATGCAGGTTTGCTCACGATGTTTTCCTTCACCGCCAAGCACGTGGTAAATCAGATTTGATCTTTTATAAAAAACCGACAACACACGGATCTCGCGCCAACTTGTCGACCATCATTCCAATACATACGAATGAAGCCCAAACACCCGCTCTACACGATGGCCAATGCTATTGGCCCCTACATTCGCCACTACGTTGGCCAACGTGTAGAGCCGCCATTATGTATCAGCCAACAAAGTTTGTTTGTGTAATCTGTAATATATAAAACCATCCATAAGGATAAAGTATACAGTATGCTAACCATTATTAAGAGGATTGTCAAGCTGTAAATTTTCATACAAAAAGCGATAACGTTTTCCCACCAGTAAAAATAGTCTAATTTTCATAATTTTTGGAAATTTTGTAGATATAACAAAAAACCAGGTCTGTACGTTTTAATTTTAAAGAAATATTACGTACGATATAAGTTATTAACATCTAAATATCTATATTTTTGACTTAAAAACTTCCTCGAGCGTTTTTATTTTTCTTAATTAAACTAAACTGATTTACTAAAAAAGAAAAACGTACAGACCTAGATTAAGGTGTACTGAATCTAATGATACTAAAATTATCTCATTCCGTAAAGGTTTAGGCGGGTAAAAATGTTATCGCCTGAAACAATATTTCAATAAAGAAATGTTGCTTCCAAGACATGCAACTCTCTCTGTCGCACGGTACGGGTTGGGAGGCAGGGGCATACGCATACTGCTGTAGTTGTGGTTTGTTGTTATTAGATGTCGGAGATTTTTTCAATATACATATATGTATAGATTTGACGGCTACGTGGCGCAGTAGCTCGGCAGTGAGTTATAGCGCTGAAGGCCGCGGGTTCGAATCCCGCATGCACAAGTATTTGTATGGCCTACAAGTAATTGTTCCGGGTCTGGATGTTTGTCCTTGTGCAATTTATGTATGTAAAAACTGTCTTCACGATACATGAGAAAGTCCTAGTGTGGGGGTAACGTAAAAAAATAATAATTAAAAAATATATTATTACAGCCTAGGGAGAAGAAAGTAATACCGAAAACTTACAAAAATAATACTTCTTATGAAAAAATAATATCTGTGACTAAATCCATTATGTATTTAGTCTTTTTAAATTAGAGTCTTTATTGAATAAGGACTGTAACTTAAAAAGCTTTCGAGATTACACTTAATTAGGTAGGTGAATAAATAAAAAAGTAACAACTTGTGGGAATTATTTTTTTATTACTACATATTACTTTATTACACTCTTTCTCGAGCTGCCATATTTCTATGTACTCGAGGGTCAATCAGTTTTGGTAATAAACACTGAAAATATAATGAGTTACGTTTTGGCTGCATTTTTTTGTCCAAAAGAAGTCATCGTACTAAATTTTTCGTACTCCAAAACATGTAGCGTCCATCCTACAAAATTGCCTACCAGTGATATGTAATTTTCCCTGGACCTGATAATCGTAAACATGATTTCTTTTTAAAATCATCTGTCCTTCTCGTATCAAACAAAATTTGATCTTTTTTCAGTTATGGCCTCCACAGGTGGCATATTAAAAGCAGAAATAGGACATTTGACTTCAATTGGAGAGTCTTCTCCGGTAAGTCCACCGGGACTTGCCCCTAAATAATAATCATCTTAACCAAAAAAATAGTCCACACACCGAAACTTTTAGATTGGTAGTTGTGGAAAATTCTCGTATGGCCTCCGATTCGTGTTGGTTTCCATATTTGGTTGCCGAATTTCCTTTGAAATGAGCATACAGTTATGCTGCGTCTACACTAAGGAGAAATGCCGTTAATTATCGCGTTGATGGACGTTGAATGTAGGTGTGGCCACGAATTAACGCGATAATGTGATAACGGCATTAACAATGCCGTTTCCCGTTTGCCGATAACTCGAGTGGCGGTTTATCAAAGGATTAACGCACGAATTATCGCGTTGAAGCGGCCACACTACGTTTGTCTCATTGTGCACGGTGAGTGCCACGGGTGTACGATATATTACTTTCCTCTATGGCCACGGGGCTGCACGTATGGCTGCGATGGAGTGGAGTAATGAAAAAGCTTTTCGAGATTGAATTAAAAAAATACTTAAAAAGTACTTTAATTTACGGCATGAAGCTAAGAAAAATAAGCAGGAGAAAAAAAACAATTTTTGCAGGTCAAAATTCATAGTGTACAGTGGTACGAAACCCTGGGTAAGTAAAGAAAAGTAAAGTTACAGCTTATATACGCCCCACTGCTGGGATCGGGCCTCCCTCATTTCTGAGAGGGTTTAACTTCACATGTCTTCGAAATATTTTTTTCTTATTCCTCAGACATGCAGGTTTTCTCACGATGTTTTCCTTCACCGCCGAGCACGTGGTAAATCAGCACTTAAAATTGCAATTAACAATTGCATTGGTGCCGGCGGTATCGAACCCGGGTTACTCGCGTTCTGTTATATTTACAGCGAGCGTTAACCACTGAGCTACCACGGCTCACAGCCCTGGTAACCCAGACCAACCCTGGGTACGTGTATCTAATTCGCACTTGACCAGTATTTATGATTGTCTTATTAGTTATTATTTCATTAAAATATATTTACATTGTCTTATTATTTAGCTTAAACAATTGGACGTCTTTCTAGTGCAATATGGGTGCGGGAAAACAAAATAAAACATAAATAGATTTACTTGTACGTTTCCTGTGCATTTGTAGCATCAACCATCTTATTTTTCTTTGTAATCTTTTTTTCTTTGTTTATTTTTTATTTTATAGGATAGGGTGATAAACAAGCACACAGTCCACCTGATGGTATGTGGATGCTGTGGCCCAGAGACATCTACATCTATCCTCGATTAAGAATCAAAACGCAGATGCGTTGTCACCCATGAGTACTAGGATGGAATGCCTCGTTTCCAGTAAAAAGGGTCTTCGGTTCTCTACAATCACAATACGAAACACAGCAGCAGCAGCAACAAGCTACTATTTGACGCTGGTATACTGTGAGAGCGTGATCCTTCCCCGCTCGAGCCGTATAGTTAAAAATATATTTTATGGCTATCTAACGCGGGAAAAAGCTAGTTTACCTTTAATTCGGTTCATTGTTAAAATTTAGATTAGTAAATTAGTAATTAGAATTAGTAATACGAGCATCATTTTCTAACGGACTAATATTATTACTAGACAAGTGGTAAAATTGAAATTTTTTTTACAACCGGCTTCAATAAAACTCAATGACAATATACAAGTATGTCATGATTGAAATGTTTCTTTATTCTTTATTGTACACACAATAAGTTGGTAACAATTATTAAATATTTAAATAAATGTACAAAGGCGAGCTTAACCCTAATAAGAGTTCTCTTCCAGCAAACCTATAAATAATGTTCAATTTCTATTATTCTATTATCCAGACATTTATATGGGGCCAAATGTGAGACATACATTATCGAAGAAAAAATGAATAGGTATATATATATATATATATATATATATATATAAGAATTGCTCATTTAAAGGTATTAGAATTTAAATCTCTTTGCTTTTAAATGTATGCAAACCGCAGATAGCCGACGTTCGAGAGATTCACAGAATATGCTTAAGCGTCGCTTACTGCTCTGCTATTGTAGTGTGTTTTTTTTTTGCGCCCGAAGCAAATATGGGCAACCCTCCGGAAAGCGGGGGAGGGAGGTTGGGAATGCTTATAGCATACCACGCAGCCGGCTGCGTGGTTATGTGGTGACTTTTACCCACTAAACCCAACCTTTTAGGAATTGGCTTAACGATCTGACTAGAGATCTCTAAGCCGTATACGAACGCGACCCTCCTTTGCAGAAAGGAGGGCGCAAGAAAGGAGGGCGCATTTGTAGTGTGCGTGAGAATTTGTTTATAATATGTTATATTTGAGTTTGGCAGGCCCGGAGGGAGCCAGAGCGAGCAATATGAAACAGATAGCATTTTTGAAAATACCTACCCGCGTCGCGTATCGGCACTTCACAATCCTCTTAATATTGTAATAAAATGATTAAAATATAATATATAAAACAAAAAGATTATATAAATATAATAAAATATATTTATATACGATTAAAATTAATTATATAAATATATAATTAGATTTAATGGTAAATATTATAATTTTAATTATTATTTTAGTTAAGTTTATTATTATAAGTTTTGTAATAGCATAATAATATTAATTATGCAAAAGATTGCATACAAATTTTAAATTTTATTATGAATAAAATATTCCATTTCGCATATCAAATAATGAAAACGCATTTGCAAATGAAATAACTCAGAGGTTGCAAATATGGCATGTATCATGAAATTAGAAATTGCTCCCAGTGTATTTACGTGTTTAAAATTACTTCCTTGGATACTAGTATTAATTAATTATTTTATATTAAAATCTATGTAAAAATGAGTCCCCATCGGTACGATGTATGAAGGTAACTGCACATGGTGCTTTACTCTGTATAGATATATTACTTAATATGATGTTTATAATATATATCGACTCGTGTCGCGACATAGTACATATTTCATCCACCTTTATTGGTAGTTATCAAACAAAAAAAAACTGCCGTACGTGGAGGCAGAGCTGCATCCACTATTCCATATCATTCCGAGGTGGTCGCAAATAGCGACAGAGGAAAAAACTGCGGTTGCCAACCCGTTTGCCAAGCGTGGCAAAGCTATTAAAACATCTCCCTTTGAGGCAATCTAAGGTGGTTCCTTATTTCAGTTTCAGACTCATTATAAAAAGAGTTTCCTTTAACTCTGTCCCCTTTGCCTTGAGGAAATTTAACTGTCACAAATTTATTTTATTTAAAAAAATGAAGAGATTTTAAAGGCTCAAGAAAAAATTTTTCTCTTGCTATCTTCTCGACTTTCTCGATTTGGGAATTAATTTATTATGGTGGTCAAAACTTACTTGCATACATTAAGCTCCCTTGCATTTCACCAGGTTGTACCAATCAGTCTATTTAGGAGTTGGCTGTCATAGATATCATATCATATATATAAGGCTGCATTTGCTGGTACGAGCTACTTTGCTGAAGTAGATAGTAGTAGTAGATTCTAGTATCTACTTCATTGAACTTCAACTTCAGTAACTATTATAGCCCGAAGGATTTGTGGTAGATATACCTTGTGCTCGTCTCTTTTGCTTTTTTTCATAAACTTGTAAAAGTTTACTGCTGGATAAGGGCTTCTCCCATCTTTCACTTCTGACAAGCGTAATAAAGATCACAGCACCTGTGTACCCGCACATTGGACGCTGCTCACTGTCGCTGGTTCGGTTGTATTACGTCTGACGTAGAGTTGACCCCATCTATAGGAAGTCAAGAGATGTTTCTGGAATTTCCCATAGTCGCCTCTTACACTCTCACGCATACACTCACGGGACAAAATGCAAATATACGACAGAATCGAGACTCTGCCGTATATTTGCATTTTGTCCCGTGATAAAAAACTGCCGAGGCAGTTTCTCAGTTGCATGATTTTCCTGAGGTTATCATTAGAAACCTGTTCTACTTGTAAACTACATATTTGAAACTAGCTGCCGCCCGCAACTTCGAAACTTCGCAACTTCGCCAGCGACAACGGCGTGGTCAAAATCGAAGATATGAAACGTCTGATGTCGAATTCTAAGAGCCCGGGGACGGGAAAACAACGTGATGCGCGAGACGATTCGAGACGTTTTATATCTTTCATTTTTGTAAGTCAATAGGAAATGACCATCAGACTAAACAACTTTTGCTAAGACGTCGTTCCTATATATGTTATAATGTCGCTGGGCTTTAGAGTTCCACAACAGGTGTTCCAGATCTTCAAATTTATTCTCACAGCAGAAAATACTCTTCACGTGGAAAATTTTTTGCTATCGCACCATTTTTATATCTCTTATACTTTAGCTGGTCTGTTGCGATTATGCATCAGGTGTTCCATTTTCCGAAACAAATTATAGCCTATATGTTGCCTAGACTTAACACCTATACAACAAAAACTTTTCATCCCGTATATTTCACTGATCCCAAGGATATACTAAATTAATAACAATATTGCAAATCACTTTAAAAAAATCTTTATAAACTATAGCTGTACTCTTGGCTTTGCCCACGTTCTCGGTCACGCGCAAGTCGTATCTCACGCTCAGCAGTCTCAGAGCGGATATTCTGAAGACTCAACCTCTGATCCTCTGCCTAACCGTTTCGGATGCGCGAGACAAAGAATGACGATCCCGGTCGATAGCTAAAAGTATTTCTCGTTGTTCCACACTTTCCTGAGATCGAGAAGCAATAGTGCGGACTCGTTTAAATTCTAGTCGTAATTGGCGCTGCGTGCTAGTTTCTGCGGACAAACTTAGTGCATTACGGTTAGCACCTAGCCGTTGTTCACGCTCTGCGTGGGTTCGAGAGAAACTACTGCTACTACTAACTAACCTGCGCATCTTAGAAACCCTTGAGTTTCGAGGCAGATTTGATCTTAGACATAGCTAAAATTCCTTCTTAATCCGATACTAACGATATTCAAAACAATGAAAAGTAATCGAATAAGTACGTAAGAATTGCTAGTAAGTAGAAAAATAATAATTATTCACAGAAAAATTAAACACATCAACCAACACAGACAACAAAGGTAACCCCCGTTTTTCAGTTTATACTAAGGTACTCTGTGCCCCCGTTTCTATAGGATGAGAGCGGCTCATCGACACCTATAACATCACTCGATGCCAACGCCATCTAGTTAGAAAACGGAAACTACATATTATTTACCCAAATGAATTACAATTATGAAATAAAACTAAATTGTCGTTAATTTAATAGACAAGTACATGATTTTCAAAACATTATTTTTTTAAATATGGAAACAGCAGCAAGGAACAAAACTAAGAATTACATACTTAAATCAACTACCTGCAACAAATGTGCTTGGTAAGTTATAACTTAGAACAAAAGTTTGACTTGACTTCATGATAGTGTAACTTCTTGTACCACCAATCAATCTGTTTAGTAATATTGGTGTGATAACTCCATTCAATTAGATAGGACAAGTAAAGTTCTCAGATTTCCTAATGCACATAAAACAGTGAAAAAATTAAACAAAATTACAATTTTTCAAAACAATATTATGGGATTTAAACTCGCACCATTTAATGTGGTAAACGGTCGCCTGACCTTACCGCTAAATTCCCCGTTGACATATTGTTAAACCGTTGCCGTGTAGTGGCGGTTAAGAATATCCACTACCCCATATCTTCCCGTGGGTGTCGTAAGAGGCGACAGAGGGAGACAGACAGGAGATGGGCAGCAGCATCTTCCTGATAACAACTGTGACGTAATAAAAAACTGCGGTTGCCAACCCGCTCGCCAAGCGTGGCAACTACGGCAAATACCCCCCAATGAACAAATACACAAAAAGACGGCCCCCAGTCCCCGGCGGCCCCGCTATTCCTGGCTACGGTGGCGACCATGGTAACGGCGGGGCAGGGGGTGCTAAGAATCTCCGGTGGAGGTTCGGTTGCCACCTACGACGACTCGACCTGGCAACATATAACGCACGCACCCTGAGGACTGACGAGAAGATACTGGAGCTGGAAGAAGAGGTAGACAAGTTGCGCTGGCATATTATTGGATTATCCGAGGTCCGAAGAGAGGGGGAGGACACGGCAATCCTCGAGTCCGGCAACTTGTTCTATCACCGGGAGGGCGGCCGTCTGTCCCAAGGAGGTGTCGGATTTATCGTCCACAAGTCTCTCGTCAACAACGTTGTAAAGATTGGGAGTGTGTCGACGAGGGTCGCGTACCTGATACTCAGAATCACCAAACGGTATTCGCTGAAGGTCATTCAGGTTTACGCACCAACCTCGGCACACCCCGATGAGGAGGTGGAGGAAATGTATGAGGATATTTCCAGAGCCATACATTCCTCCAAAACCCACTACACGGTGTTGATGAGAGACTTCAACGCAAAACTAGGCACAAGAGAAAGCGGTGAGCTGAAGGTAGGGAAATTTGGAGTAGGGCAACGGAACCGAAGGGGCCAGCAGCTGGCCGACTTTATGGAGAAAGAGGGACTCTTTATGATGAACTCTTTCTTCCAGAAGCGGACCCACAGGAAGTGGACCTGGTCGAGCCCCGACGGTTCGACAAAAAATGAGATTGACTTCATTATGACGACCAGACGCCAACTGTTCAGTGATGTCTCAGTGATCGCAAGGGTGAAAACTGGCAGCGATCACCGAATGGTTAGAGGCACACTGAACCTAAACGTTAAGTTGGAGAGGTCTCGTCTAATGAAGTCAACGCTCCGTCCCCCTCGTGCTCTAATCCAGAATCCCGAAACCTTTCAGCTCGAGTTACGTAACCGCTTCCAGTGCCTAGAAGATTGCAATGCAGTGGACGATATGAACGACAAGCTCGTGGAAACTGTCCATGCGGTCGGAGCTAAGTTCTGCAAGACCCGCCGCAGAAGAACACAAAAACTCTCCGATCACACTCTTAATCTCATGGCTGTTAGACGGGAGATGAGGCTGCAATCGTCAACAGATTTGACAGCATACAGGCAACTGAACAGACAGATCTCCAAATGCATGCGGCGAGACTTACGCAACTTTAATACTTCTCGTATTAAAGAAGCGATCGAGCGGAATCAGGGCTCCAAAGTCTTTGCCAGAGATCTGTCTGCCAGAAAGAGCCAACTGTCAAAGCTGAAGACTGAGTGTGGCAACATCGTTTCCGGGACACCTGAGATTTTGAGTGAGATTGAGAGGTTCTATGGGCAGCTGTACACATCATCGTTGGAGCCACACGCAAGTGTGAGTAACGATCCAAGAGCTAGTCTTATCCGACACTATTCCGATGATATCCCGGACGTCAGTCTAAGCGAGATTAGAATGGCTCTCCAGCACCTTAAAAACGGCAGGGCCCCAGGCGAGGATGGAATTACAGCGGAGCTTCTGAAAGCGGGTGGAACACCGGTACTTGTAGTCCTTCAGAAGCTCTTCAATTCCGTCCTCCATGGTGGCACTACTCCAGAGGCGTGGAGCAGAAGTGCGGTGGTCTTGTTCTTTAAGAAAGGCGACAACGCTCTCTTAAAGAACTACAGACCGATTTCCCTTCTGAGCCGCGTCTACGTGCTGTTTTCGAGAGTCATTACGAACCGTCTCGCACGCAGACTTGACGACTTCCAGCCTCCCGAACAAGCCGGTTTCCGAAAAGGCTTCAGTCCCATAGACCACATACATACCCTGCGGCAGATTGTACAGAAGACTGAAGAGTACAATCTGCCACTTTGCCTGGCGTATGTGGACTATGAGAAAGCCTTTGATTCCGTCGAAATTTGGGCGGTGCTACAGTCCCTTCAGCGGTGCCAAGTTGACTGTCGGTATATCGAAGTGCTGAAGTGTTTGTACAGTAGGGCTACGATGGCTATCCGAGTACAGAACCAGAGCTCGAAACCTATCCAACTGCAGAGAGGTGTAAGACAGGGTGACGTTATATCCCCGAAACTCTTCACCGCTGCATTGGAAGACGTTTTCAAGCTACTGGACTGGAAAGGATACGGTATTGACATCAATGGCGAGTACATCACTCACCTTCGATTTGCCGACGATATAGTCCTTATGGCAGAATCGCTGGAGGACTTAAGCACTATGCTCAATGACCTCAATAGTGCCTCCCAACGGATAGGTCTTAAGATGAACATGGACAAAACAAAGATCATGTTCAATGTCCATGTCACACTTATGCCGGTAGTTGTTGGGAGCACTATGCTCGAAGTTGTTGACGAGTACGTTTACCTGGGACAAATAGTCCGACTAGGTAAGTCCAACTTCGACCGAGAGGTCAATCGACGGATTCAACTCGGCTGGGCAGCGTTCGGGAAATTACGACATATCTTTTCGTCAGGTATACCTCAATCTCTAAAAACTAGATTGTACAACCAGTGCGTGTTGCCAGTGATGACTTATGGATCTGAGACGTGGTCCTTCACTGCTGGCCGTATGAGGACGCTTAAGGTCGCTCAGCGAGCTATGGAGAGGGCTATGCTCGGAGTTTCTCTGCGTGATAGACTCAGAAATGAGGATATCCGCAGTAAAACCAGAGTGACCGACATAACCCAACGGATTAGTAAGCTGAAGTGGCAATGGGCCGGCCATATAGCCCGAAGAACCGATAACCGATGGGGAAGAAAGGTTCTCGAGTGGCAGCCTCGTACCGGTAGGCGTAGTGTAGGGCGACCCCCCACTAGATGGAGTGACGACCTGGTAAGACATGCAGGAAGTCGATGGATGCAGGTGGCTCAGGACCGTGCTTTGTGGCATTACTTGGGGGAGGCCTATGTTCAGCAGTGGACTTGTGAAAGGCTGTAATGATGATGATGATGATATTGTTAAACAGCCGTTCCCTTGAAATTTATAATATTACTGCCCCGCTCCTTTATAAAAATAGCGTGATTATTATGTTCCCAGAGTTAAATTTTTATTTTTATTTCAACTAATAACATGGCATTTGATGCATTAAAATATATTGTGCATTCAATTACGAAAAAAAAAACCTTTTAAAATCAATACTGCTTACCTCCTATAACATAAGGCGTGATAATATGTAGCCTATAGCCTTCCTTGGTTTACAAAGAACATTTTTGCTGAATTTCAATTCAATCTATCCAGTAGTTTTGGCGTGAAGCCGTACCATACACACAGACAAACAGACAAACAGACACAAATTCTAAAAAGTCACTTTTTGTCATCAGTGATGTTTTTCTAACAAAAGCCACTTATTTTTTCTCGAAAATAATCAATGTACAGTTTTTCTTTCGTTACTGTTTTATTATATGTATAGATTCCGATATATTTTCAACGAAAAGTAGCAACACCTATTATCACGAGAAAACTAGTGTTAAATAAACTAATATTTACTGTCATTGTCCAAAAATAGCAACCAAGAAAAAAAGGTGCTTGTAAATAACAGGATTCGTCTTTCAATTACCGGTGGACGGACCAAATACGATCCGATTACTTAATGGGAAAATGACGTGTTTGATTGAAATCTACTTAATTCGGTTAAGTAAGATCAATGTTAATAACGAGAAGAAAGAGATTATGAATGAACAGTAATAAAAAATGTTATCTGCCAAATGAAACATAATGCAAAGATGTTGATTTTGTGACATAGGTTCATAGTGTAAAAATCGAATTATATATATGGATTTCATAATAAAGTTTTTTAAATTTTATAATTAAAAACGTTTGAATAAATATTGTTCATATTTTCGTTATTATTTGTCTTAAAGTTTAATATTTACTAAATAAAATAATATTAAACTTTAAATCATGCCGATTATGAAACCATTTCGAGAATATTAAATAAATCCTATTTCTATATTTAATGTAAGATAGTGTAAATAAAAGTGCATGAAATTAATTGGCTTTTATTTATTTCGAAATGATGTGAATAAGCCTGAATCAAGTAAGAATAATATCTACTAATTTAGTGCTTTAGTTATTGTGTTTAGAAACAATATACTGTCTTGCTTGTCAAATTGTCTAAAGTTAAAATCTCAGTAGGTATTGCTTATAAAATACTGTGATAAAATATGTCAAATAGAATAAAATATTTAATGTGATACTTCGCTTTTTTTAATATGATTGATTCACAATGATCCTTGCACTGACCTATTCTGCCCTGATACGGAAGAAGGCGGCTAAGCCACAAAAGTATGTTACGAGAAAAATTGAAAAAAAGCGCGAAATTGTTTTTTTTATAGATATCACCGAAAAAATATTTGAACTATTGGAATTCATGTAAAAAATTAAGAATCTTTCATAAATATTTTTGAATGAAATTATTGGCATACTGTTCTGTAAACTCTACAAATGCAGTTTACGTAAGTATTGAAACATTATATTTTAATACGTTATAAAAGGCCGTTAAGTATATCTTAACTGCTTTTTAGTATAGCATTGACAATAATCATACGCAAAAATGCGGCTAACCTACTATAACTTTCTTTTGATTTTTGACGCTTTGTTTAAATTATAAACTTGGACTGCACTTTATTGATGTTAAGTAACATGACTGCCTTATAGTATAGTTTATCAGCAAATAATCAAATTAAAAAGAAGTGTAACTAAACTAAAAAGTAGTTAAATGTACATCAATCTCACGGAACCGCTTTTTTGGTTAGCATTAGCATAGCTATATTTTTGTTATGTAAGTTTGAAAAGTTGCTAAGTGTAAAATAAAATGTGCTTTAGTTTAAAGAATATCACAACATTATTCATTAAACTTTTAAATAAACAGGGATTGTTCTTTATTCTTACGGAACCTGTTTTTTATTTTGAAATGTGATTTTCTGCTCTACTAAACCGTTTTCAATTATAATTCTTCATCTTCTGCTAAATCTGATCTGACGAATCTGATTTATTTACTGATTTTTTTTTATCATGGAAATTGGTAGGTGGCATGAAGTATGATATCGACTGATTGTCGTCTTCTTCGGAATCAAAACTGTTTTGCAGCATCTCTACGGACGGTACATAGTCCATTCTTTTACAGAATCATCAGAGTCAAAATCTTTACCACACTATTCTTAATAATGGCGCTCTTCTACTGATACTGGAAGACGTATTGTAGATGGCAAGGAGTAACTAATTTTACAGACTTTTACTTATAGATAGACACAGACTTCTTTGAATTTGGACCTATTCGGCGGCATGTTTACTGAATTCAAAGCTTCACCGGAGTTTAAATCTTTATCGGCTAATTAAATGTAACGATGCTCTTTGACATATTTGGTGTTATTTTGGGACATGTTCATTAGTGGCACACATTTTTTATCTATAGCGATCAATTCCTAAAAAATAAAATGAATTTATTTCAGACTTTTGGTCCATAAAAGTGTCAATACAACAAAATAAAAACAACACTAAAACATTAATTTAAATATTTTCCGGGCTAGTTTGTGGCACTTGGTATACACGCATGTGTGAATATCTAGTGTCTCCATGTATGTATACCCAGTGTCCTTGACTGAACGGTCTGGTTTACCACTAAAAACCTTCAGAATAATATTGGAGCTCCCTCCCACCCTGCACATAAGAGACGTGATACGTTGGCGTAGTACTACATCCCTGATGCACTGCAAAATCACGGCAGTCCCGACATCACTCGAAAGGCTATATTGAACTATACAATTAAATATAATATAATCATTACAATTATATACATCGCTTATAGATGGTACCATTTCTTCATAACAAAAAAAATATTCAAAGTGTTTTATTCGTTTTCAGTTAGGTGAATTCATTGTATACCTTTATTTTGGTATTGTGAGAGTAGTTTGAACATCCCGCTTAGCTTTTGGAATTGATAAAGTTTTGTAAATTGATTCAGAATCACTTATGAGATCCGTAGAGTATGATCAAGACCAAAGTGAATCAATTATTAAAGAACTGGGAGCCAGTCGTGTCCAATGTGCCCACTGATTAAGTTTAAACGGTTTACGGTCTTCTGCTGTATCTTTTCTCGCCACGTTCACTAACTTCTTGCCTTTGTTAAATCAAGGCATTATTCAAGGTGTAAAATAAAAAATATATAAATACTCAAGTAATGTAAGAAGGGAGAGGTAAGCTCCTTTACGTCCGTAAACGATTTAATATTAAATTAGGAAAAATATTAGTTTATGAATTTGTTGTAACGGTAATCGAAATCCACTTATGCACAATGAAAACTATTGTCAGACCTTTTTGCTTGGCACCCGAGCAGCAGTAATAGTAGTGCACGCTCTCTTAAAATTTAATTGAACACTCCTTGGCCGTAGCGTATTTTAAAATTGTTTCGTTATGAATATAATGCTCTTTTTTTTACATATTAGATAAGATTTTGAATAAAATGTGCTATTATTGACTCCTTTTTAAGTACTAACTAAATCAGGGTTTTAAGATATATAAATAGTTAAAATTTTAATTTTTATTTAGGTCAAGTACTAAGCTGTTTAAAAATAGTTTTTACGGATTTTATCGCGTATATTATAACTTTTTTATATTCACGGGGGGACTAAGATGTCCCGATGCTATAGTTAACCACCAGATCAAAATTATTAATTTTTGTTCCGATCTACACAGTATGAACTTATAATATCTTGAAATCTTACAGTTATATGCTTGGATTGGGATTTAATTTCATTAATTTAGAATCACAAGCAGATGGTAGTGCCCATATTTTATAACATAGGACAAACGATCGATTAAGCCCCGCGTTAAAAAATATATAGCTGATGTAAAGAATCGACGCTCCGGGAAGTCTGCAGTCTGTGAACACGTACAAGATCGCCCCGTCACTACATCAGACTTGATAGACCACAAATTCTCGCTAAGGCACACAGATTTCTTCCAAAGATAATTCGCGAGGCTATTTAAATCAAATAACATCCTAATTTTAATAGAGAAGATGGATTGCGCTACCATCTGCTTAGGATCCTATAATTATAAAAATAAATCTCAACCCAAGCATACAACTGCAAGACTTCAAGATACTATAAGTTCATACTGCTGTGTAGATCGGAACAAAAATAAATAATTTTAATCTGTAAATAACCCCGGGTAACTATTACATCGAGACGCCGAAGACCTCAGTCCCTCCCATGACCATGGTTGCTGTAAAGTGCTCGAAACGTCGGGGATTAAAAAAGTTAATATACGCGATAAAATCCGTAAAAACTAGTTTTATTTTAAAAACTTTTTTTATTTTAAATTTTATTAAATTTATTTCTCGCAATTTAATTGCAATTCAATGGGAAAATTGGGTCTTAAAGTCCTTTTCATCAGAAAAGACACATTTTTTCGGAGAACTATTATACAGTTTTCTAAATCAAAACCCAAACCAAAGAATATATACCTCTGACACCCGGACAACTTAACATAACATAAAACATAAACACTCATGCCTGTCACCCAGAGGGGTAGGCAGAGACTACAGACTTCCATTTGGCACGATTCTGACACACCTCTCTCGCCTCTTTCACATCCATATACCTACGCATACATGCTCGTCGGTTAAGGGTACTCCTAATTTGGTGTGTTTTTAATATATCGCCAATTTGGTCGATAAATTTTCGCCTAGGACGTCACTTTCCGACTATGCCATTCACTTCTGCAACTTAAATTTTTATTGTCACTCTTTCCTCATTCATTCTTTCCACATGACCAAACCACAGAAGCATTCCTTTCTTAATCCTGGTCACAACATCATCTTGCAAACCACACTTTTCTCTTACCACACAATTTCTCACCCTGTCATTCAGATTCAGCCCTAACATACTCCTTAACGACCGCATTTCTACTGCGTTCATTCTCCAATGCCTGTATCAAGCCAGCACTCAACCCAAATGAGTTCAGTGTTTGCCATAGCACATCCATATCCACTCTGTCATAGGCCTTTTCCAAGTCCATGAACGCACAAAAAACCTTTTGCTTTTTGGCCAAAAACTTCTCCGCAATCATGCGCATGCAAAAGACTTGATCTGTACATCCAATTCCCTTTCTAAATCCCGCTTGCACATCCCAAATTTTTCCATCGGTTTCTTTCATGACCCTTTCAATCAGTACCTTAGCATACAATTTTCCGACAATGCTAAGAAGGCTGATTCCACGGTAGTTTTTACAGTCCTGCTGCGACCCTTTCCCTTTATATACTGGGACTATCACGGCTTTGCACCAGTCTACCGGTACCCGCTTCAGTTCCCAGCATAAATTAAATAAGGTGTGCTTAGTGCTTAGCATTTCGAGTGAAACTCTATCATATCCGGCAGCCTTATCTGCTTTCATGCTTTTCATTGCTTTCATTATTTCATCTATACTTATCTCGCTACCTCTTTCCTATTCTTTCGGAGTTTCTACTTCATTTAGTTCACACGTTGTCTCCTCACTCATAAACACGCTTTAAAAATATTCCTTCCATCTCTTTAAACTCAAAACTTCATCATTCAGAATATAGCCATTCTCGTCACTTATAGCATTCATTATAGGCTGTTTTGAATGTCCCCTGGCAGTTCTTACAAGTTTCCAGAACATTTAATATTTGCCTGGAAATTATCCGATATTCTTCTATGATTCTTATCCGTTCTTTCTTGCTTTTTCTCTCTTTAGTCTCTTATTTAGATTTCTAAAGACTGCCTTTTTTCTTACAATATCATCATTCGTACCGCTAGAATTACCAGCCTTTGTTGCTAGTAAATCTTCTTAAAACTTGCTGATCTAATTCTTCACGTACACATCGCTAAACGCTAACATATTGCTAAACTTACACTTAGACGCTTTTTAGAGTAGCACATTCACCTTGCCGCTGTTTAAATATTGTTCCAAATATAATTCAAAGGTTCATCATACACTAAAAAGCAGCGAATGCTTTTTTGGGAAGTAGGTACATGATTTTAATATATTTTTTAAATTCTACGCTTGAAAACAGTTAAGTGTTTTTAGCCGTGTTTTAGTGTCTACTACAAGGGTTTACGGCTTTTTAGCATATTATTAGGTATAGCCTAGCATGATGCAACTAAGTAATAAAGCAGTTATTTACGCTTAACTGCCTCTTAGCTTAGAAAATGTGTTTAACTGTATTTTTTCTTAGATTTACAACATCAAATATTAAATTTCAACTAAGAATATAAATCGTTAAACGGCTATATAGCGTAACTGTTCATCGTAACCGATTTCTAGCGTATGACAGCAAAGAAAATTTTGCACTTAACCGCCAAAATGCTTAATGTATCTCAGGAACTATCAGTCGTAAAAATATTATTCCAATATTGGTCGATAGGGAATTTTTCGCTTAGTCTAGTGGTGCTGAAAGCTCAAAATCGACGAAATGTACTTAGCCGCCTTTTTCCGAATCAGGGCAGTATTGCTATTCTACCAGCGACTGTCTTCCCAAAAGGATTTATTTCGATTATCAAACTGTTTATGCGAGGTTACTCCGTCTCCGTACGTATAATAGCAATATTATTGACACTACGGTATAATTACTTTAATGTATTTAATGTATAATTATTTGAAATTGTCCGTTTTTTTCTTACTCCTATGAGTAGGTACCGCAATTACTGTACTGTATAAAAAATCTTTATACCGTAGCCATTTTTAATGGAAATCATAACAAAATTAAAATATAAAATGCGAATAGTAATGTTTATATTTCGTATTATATATGTAAAATGTTAAATGTCAATATAAAAGTTACAGCCTATATACGTCCCACTGCTGGGCACAGGCCTCCCCTCATTTCTGAGAGGGTTTTTAGGGCAAGGAAGTGTCCCCCGCGCAGGCCCAATGCCTGTTGGCGAACTTCACATGTCTTCGAAATATTCTTTTTCTTATTCCTCAGACATGCAGGTTTCCTCACGATATTTTCCTTCACCGCCAAGCACGTGGTAAATCAGCACTTAAAATTGCAATTAACAATTTCATTGGTGCCGGTGGGGATCGAAGCCGAGTTTACTCGCGTTCTGTTATATTTACAGTGAGCGCTAACCATCTGAGCTACCACGCCAGCTGCCACGACAATGTCAATATGTTAGTGTATTATTACTTTCTCATGTTTGACAAAGGAATCCAACTCTATAGAGTTGTGTCCCGCTCTATGTCATCGTTAGTAAAATTTTCAAAGTTATAAGAACATAGACTACTGCTTAGAAAACCAAAATGGTTAAAAATATTTTTTTTTAATAAACTTTATGCTTAATAAACCAAACATATAAAAAACGATATCCTAAAAAAGTTTACAATACCGAATTCGGTAACGGTTCTAGACACTCGGTACTTCGTTCAACCGTCGGTAACTTTTATGAGGTCATAAACGAGAATGAATAAATTGAGACCAGTAAACCGTATTGTCTTGATTATCAAGTTGTCAAAATGTCATACTCTCGATTTTGTATGTAAATTAAGATTACAGCTTAAATAACTAAGGCGTACATTAGACGCTCATGCAGGTTGTCAGTTTTTTAACAATCACGGTTTATTATTAGCTTTTGCTGCCGGGCAAAACCATCGATTTGGATCTTTACAGCCACCAACTAAAGAGACTCAGAGAGCAAGAAATTGAGAAAAAATGGCCGTAATTGATTAACAGAAAAGGAGTGCTCTTTCACCATGATAATGCCAGACTACACACATCTTAGGCCACTCAAACTAACAATTGAGAGAGCTTGGTTGGGTAGTGTTATTGCATCCACCATGTAGTCCTGACCTTCCTTTGCACCTTCAGATTTTCACCGGTTTTTGTTTCTTCAGAATTCCTTGAGAATGGTTAGGTTAACATCAATAGATGACTGTCAAAATTACTTGTCGCATTTTTTTCATCAAAAATCCCAAGATTTCTACAGCAATGGGATTACATCACTACACAAAAGATGGCAACAGGTTATCGAACAAAATGACACTAATATATTATAAATAAATGTAATTAAACATTGAAAAATGTGTCTTGAATTTGTATATAATATACGAAGAAACTTTTTCCCCGACTTTTATAATCAATTATTATCAATTTATTTAAGTGCATTTATTCACTAAATTATCAATGAGGCATCGACATTTTTATTTCAAAATCAAATTTAATCAGAAGTGTTTAGATATTAAATGGAGAACCCATTCAAGACGTTTTGTACGCACGATTAGAGATAGTGTGATTTCTCTGAAAAGTAGCTTAGTATAACAGCAAGTTGGCTAAAAGCCAGTGCCCCTTATTTTAAAATAACTTACAACTATTGGACAGAAATATGTTTTATATTATTATCATTATCATCACAGCCCATAATGCTATTGTTGTACATAGGCCTTCCCGGAGGAATATTACACTGTTTTGAATAAGTGTGTATGATTTCTATTCGGTTATTTATATTAGATAAAAAGCATATAAAATATAAGCTTTTGAAAAGCAAACACAAAATGTGTTTGCTTTTCAAAAGCTTATATTTTATATATTTTATGTATGAAATAATGAAAAACATAGCATTTCTTATGTAATTAAGGGTGACAAATAAGCACATAATTCACCTGGTGGTAAGACGATGCTGTGAGCTGTGATTCATGGCTACTAGTACAAATATATATATATATATATATATATATATATATATATATATATATATATATATATATATATATATATATATATATATATATATATATATAAGATAAGTCGCTCGCGTTCCCGGCGCCCCTTTAATGGGGCAGGGGCGCGAAGAATCTCCGGGAGAAAAACCGGTGACAAGGTTCGCCACCCGTCACATTCTGTCCCCCGGAGGGGCGAAAAGTGGATTGCAGAAGTCTGTCTGGCTACGCTGAATGTATGTGGAGCAATTAATGATAAGGTGGATGAAGTTGCAATAAGATGTATGATAGAGGAGTAGATGAGTTTTGTGTAAATGAGATGAAGCGGAAGGGAAAGGATGACACTACACATGGCATGTATACCGCGTACTGGTCTGCTGTAGACGAGACCGAGTGGGCATGCCAGGGAGTCGGTATCATCCTTTCAGAAAGAATGGGTCATGAATGTGTAAGCCCTAGAGTAAGCCCTAGACTGCTACGGATACAAATGAAAGTAGGCCTAAAGAAGTAGTTTGTTCTTGGGGTCTACGCCCCAGACATGTCTAAGTCCACTTATTTATATCCGAGAACAGTTTTAGGAGATGGTAAGAATGGTGTTAATGAAATGTAAGGGATATAAAAATATTGTTATGTTGAGTATGGTATGTCAGAATGGAGATTTTAATGGAATGGTTGAGGTGAAGAGGCTTGGTTATGAAAGGATATTGGGAACGTTTGGTGATGAAAGTATAAATGAGAATGGTGAAAGCCTCCTCACCGTATGTGTGGAAAAGAATCTTTTCGTAACGAACACTTTCTTTCACCATAAAAAGATTCACATGTATACTTGGGAAAGAGGTGATTATAGAAGCATGATATATTTCATAATTGTGGATGAAAGAATGAGGAGCGCAGTGGTAGATACAAGGGTTTACCGGGGATCCAACGTAGGAAAGGATCATTATTTGGTTTATGCCGAGTTAATGGTATATTCAGACGTTGACGACATCAGACATCTGTGTCTACCACTGTGTTACAGCGTATTAGAACGGAAAGGTTACAAGATGAGGGTGAGAAAAACAAGTACAAATGTGGACTGAAAGAAAATATAACTGGTTTGGATGAATTAGGTACGAATGAGTTAGACTTACTTGAGAATGTATGGCAAAATGTTAAGAAGGGTTTAGTGGATGCAGCTGCCTAAGTATGTGGTATTAGTAAGAGAACCAATGAAAGGAAAAATAATACTTTATGGTGGGATGATGTGGTACGTATGGAAGTTGAAGCAAAGAAGAGAGCATGACTAGATTTACTAGCAAAAAAGGTTGGTATTTCTGGGGTATTAGTTGCGAATGATGATATTGAAAGACAAAAGGCTGTCTTTAGACATTTTAATAAGAGAGTAAAAGAAGTTGTTGAAAGGGAAAAGCAAGAAAGAACTGATCAGAATGATAGAAAAATATTGGATAACTTAACTTTAACAGGCAAATATTAAAATGTTCTTGAAACTCGTAAGAACTGCCAGGGGACATTCAAAATAGCCTATAATGAATGCTGTAAGAGACGAGAATGGCTATATTCTGAATGATGAAGTTTTGAGTTTAAAGAGATGCAAGGAATATTTTCAATGTATGTTTATGAGCGAGGAGTCGACATATATTGTATGAACTAAATGAAATAGAAATTTCGTGGCTGTTCAACCTATGTATGGACAGTTGTTTGGAAAATTTGAAAGTTGAAGAATGCGGATTAAGTATGGGTGAGTTAACCGTCAAATGCCTTTTGTACGCCGATGATCAAATTATTATTGCGTCGTCGGCGGCTGAGTTGCAAATGATGGTTAATGTAACCAAATGTAACCCTTTTCTTTAATGATCAGATCATTGAAAGAGAGTGGTATGAAAGTAAACGCAAGTAAGGCGAAAATTATGGTTTTTGAAACAGAAGAAAGTAAAACTATATGTGAAATAAGAATAAAAGTGGAATATATTTGGGATGCGTATTCAGCAAGGATGCAGGGCAACAGGAATGGGAGATACGATAAAAATATAGAACGACGAGTGAACGCAGGAAATAGAATAAATGGGCCCCTAAACTCTATTGTGAAAAGTCAGAATGTGTCAAAAAAGGCACGTATGGCAATTAACAATGCTGTGTTGGTCCCTACTTTAACATATGGTAGTGAAAGTTGGGTTAAGGAAACGCAATAGAAATGCGGTCGTTAAGGATTATGTTAGGACTGAATCTGAGTGACAGGGTGAGAAATTTTGTGATAAGAGAAGAGTGTAGTTTGCAAGATGCTGTTGTGACCAGGATTAAGAAAGAAATCCTTCGGTAGTTTGGTCGTGTGGAAAGAATGAATGAGGAAAGAGTGACAAAGCAAATTTACGTTGCGGAAGTGAATGGCAGAGTCGGAAAGGGACGTCCTAGGCCTAGGCGAAAGTTTATCGACTAAATTGGCAAAATATTGAAAATGGGCTAAATTAGGAGTACCCTTAACCGACGAGCATGTACGCATATGTATATGGATGTAGAGGAGGCGAGAGAGGTGTGTCAGGATTGTGTCAAATGGAAGTCTGTAGTCTCTGCCTACCCCTTTGGGTGACAGGCGTGAATATTTATGATGATATGATGACACCTAAAATCAACTTACTTACTTACTTACTTACTTACCTTCACGCACAATCCCTAACGGGGTAGCCAGAGAGAACAGATCGCCAAGTGTTACGATCCTTACATACCTCTTTCGCTTCTTTCAGGTTCATTAAATTCTTCATACATGCACGTCTAGGTATCCGAGTATTCTTGACCTTCCCCTGTTTGAGTAATTTGCTCACATGATCTTCGAAAGTTAGTCGGTCTACCTCGACACCTTTTAATATTTACTTTCGCGCTATATATTTTCTTCACCATTCGGTCTTCACTCATTCGCTCAACGTGCCCAAACCATCGGAGTACGTCCCTATCAATTTTTGTGATAAGGTCATCTTTCAATCCTGCCATATTACGAATCTCTTCGTTTCGCTTTCGGTCGGCTATGGTAAGGCCACACATTTCACGAAGAGATCGCATCTCCACTGCATTCAACTTGCTTTTATGCTTCTTCTGGCATACCCAGGTTTCGCTGCCATATAACAAAGTCGGCACCAATACTGCGTTGTGTATTGCAAGGCGTGCACTCTTCACTCTAAAATCAACTGAAAATGAAAATGTAGATGCGTTCATTCATGAGGACTAAAATGAGACGTGTGAACGTATTTTGTGACAATAAATCAAGTGAAAGTAAAGAAGAAAGGCTTGCAAGTTAATATTACAGGTTAATGAAACGAAGTGAACTGTATTCAAGTACATTGTAAATTGTTACCAAAAAATATAATTTGAAACGGTGTAGACAGGCAGGTAACATGAGTCAGTGCGTGCACAGACAAAAATTTAGAACCGTAAATATATAAAATATATAAAAAGATAAAATTTAATTTACGCAATATGTAATGTTGATGATGTTCAAATAAGGCGTGAAATTTTTAATGATTAGAAGATTTAACCACGCGCTCACACAGAGCATTCCTCATATTTTTTTAATAGTATGCAAAACTCCACAGCGAGAATTACGTGTTTCACCTTTAACGCTGCTTCCAATCACTACGATGGTCGGAATTATATTTTAATTTGTCGGCAGCCATGAGATCTTCTGGGGTTTCTGACAGTCGCCTCTTACGATTCCCACGAAACGGAATAAGGTGTTGGGTTCTACTTGGCCGCCAACTCATGGCAGTCAAAACAAATTAATCTTTGAAATAAACTATGTACATCTGGAAACTAAAAGAAGATGATAAAGAAATAAAAATTCTAAGATAGACTGACAAACTTTAATCGAAGTTAAAGTTACAACAAGTATACGTCCCACTGCTGGGCACAGCGCTCCGCTCATTTCTAAGAGGGTTTGGTTTGCGATAATTGTATTTTATTCGTTATTTTAACTAAGAATTCATAATTACTTATATTTTTTTTCATTTACGAGAACACCGCATTAAATAAAACACTTTTTCGGACTCTAACAAGTAACTAGCTTACGAAACTAGGATTGAGGCAAAGTGTAGCGCAATATTTTCATTGCCTTCGAGTTAGGCATGTAACTTAATAGATATAAGTTTAAATTTCAGCTTTGCAAGACTGTAAGACTGTAAGGTCTCGAAGTAAAACCTTTAAAGTTACTCAGTACTGAAATTGCTTATAAAAATAATTTTCATGATCTGCATGTAAGAAATACATAAAAAATGAGTCAAATTTTTATATTTCAAATTAAGCACTTTTTAATATTCAGGCTTAAAATATACATCCCCCCCGAACGGGTTCCCGCCTTGTCGTGGCGGGGGGGCTTAGTAGCCGTGGCTTGGTCTCCCACGGTGAACAAAGAGGAACCCACGTGGCTGGCCCGAGGTGAAGAGCCGGCCTGAGGTGGCCACTCCGAGTGGGCTTGGGGAGCCCACTTTGGATGTGTGCTGGTGGACTGCAGCGAGTGGGGACTCCGCACACTCTACCGCTGCAGCCGAGGTGGAGTCGCGGAGGAAGAGGAGTGTTGGTATGGCGATGCGCCACTCGCCCTATCCTCCGCGACTCAAACGGGGCCGCACCGTTGATGCGGTGGTGATGGGGCTGCGGGGGGAGAGGATTGTCGGTATTGCGAGGCGCCGCTCTCCCTATCCTCCGCAGCCGAATCTTGGTTGGCGGCGGAGCCATAGACCAGATCCGCCGCTGGGGTCGGGAAGGCTAGTACTTCTAAGTGCTCGTTTTTCCTGGCCCCATGGCCTTCGCGCATCGGACGCGGGGGCGTCTGTTGCGCAGATGTAATTGGAGGCCGTGGAGGAAAGCGTGCCATGTGTTCTGGTGCGCCTGACTTGGGAAGGAGAACGGGGAGGAATATTCCTCTCCCGAGGAGGTGCTGCCATGGGGCGGCTGTCGCTGGTAGAGCCGCGGAAGTGTGCGAAAGCGTTCCCGTAGCCCTGCCAATATGCGACGAAGGTGGAACACCATGGGGTTTTAGTCGGTGCGAGTCCGACATAACGCGTCCTTGCCCCCGCGAGGCGGGTATGCGTAGGCATTTCCCCATGTTAAAAAAAAGGCTTAAAATATACATACATGAAAGATGAAACAGTGTTGCAAGCAGTTGAATTTTTTCCTTAATTATGATGTTAAAATATTCTGATATTTTGCAATATATAAAATAGTTCTACCATTTAATTTTAATGTTATGTAATAACTTTAAACATAATTTTTTCTAATACTCCGAATTTTTCCGATAAATTTACTGAAAAGTTATACAAAAGATATTTTATAACTATTTTAAGCAAATTTTTACCATCAACAAAATTAGTTGTTAGATTACACTAAACACCAAATCCTCATTATTTCGTAACATTCCATTGTTGGGAGAAAACCACTCCCAACAATGGAATGTTACGGACCTAGAATTTACCACTACCTTTGAGAGACCCACTTAATGAAAGATTTATCATAGTATTTGTTTTGGGATACAAGTTAAACGTTTAGTTTTGATAATCGTATTTCAGATCTGGCTTATTATAGTAATTAGATATAACAAATCTATCTAAAATCAAGATAATATTCAATGATCAAGATCACAGTATCTATTTCCATAATTTAAATATCGAATTTTTGAGGCATTAAACGCGTAGTTTAAATTATGTAAAATCTTTAGTACTATAAACCTTAATGAACTAAACATATGCTTCTGAATTGTAAATATTGCTAAGGGTTTCGCATAATATGATGTATGAGAAAGCCATGAATTCTTTGTAATTTAGGCGGTGTTACAGTATCTAAGGTTTTGCCCTTAACTTTCGGTATATTGAGGTGTTAAAGTAAAAACGAAAATATCCGTCCAAATTAAGGGCCAGGGTAGGGGAAACCTATCCTAGTACAAGAAGATGTAAGACAGAATGACGATATATTTATGAATTCGCTGTTGTATTGGAAAATGATACGAAAATTATAAGCGCATAGCTTCCTCCACGATGCTCTCTTGGCTTTCCTAATCTTTATTATATTCAGTTAGGGCTGCACTATAAATATTCCAATCTTTGGTTTTCTTAGCCCTATTTAATAGTTTCCTGGTATTTTCCCTAATTTCTCTTAGCTTAGTATTCCACCAAGGAACTTTTCGTGTTGAGGTCATGGTTTTGTCAGGACAACTGTCCTCGAAGGCTTCATGAAAACCTACGGTTACTGCCTCCGTCGCTGACTCCACTTTTAGAAAACGTTTCCGAATTCCTCCTTAGGCTATCTCTGTAGATATCCCAGGAGGTCGCTTTTGAATCCCTAAAAGTAACAATTTCATAGGTTGGTGATGCTCCAATCACAAATTTAATGTGCTTGGGATCAGACATAGAGTTTTAGCTACTAACATGCCAGTCATTTATCCGCCTGGACATGTTATTGGTAGCAAAGGTTATGTCTAACAATTCTTGCCTAGCACGCGTTACAAAGGTTGGTGTATAACCTAAGTTTAGGCTTACCAGGCGGTTGGATATGAGAAAATCATAAAGTTACTCACCTCTTTCGTTGATGTTGGTGGTTCCCCAGGCTGTGTGGTGAGCATTAGTATCACAACCCACCACAAGTTTGGCGTTGTGTTTTCGGGCGAACTCCGCCACTCGCTGTAATTCGATTTGTAATATTATTGTAAATTATACAAGCTCTGGGTCTACTGCCTTTAGTATTGACAAGAATCTTACCGGCAGCCGATAATCCCAGAACTTGACTGTTGGCTACCCAAGGCTCTTGTATTAGGGCGAGGTCAATGTTACTAAGGATAGACCAAAACTCCTTAACTACTCGTTATGGAGTTTTGGCCAATCCTTTGAAATGCCAAGCTATACTTGTGGGTAGCTCAAGGATGCTGGCTACAATTAATCTGACAGACTTACCTCCTATTTACTATGATAATACTACAATTCCATTCAGTAATTCTGTTAGAAATCTTGGCCTTCACATCGACAGCACGCTGAATTGGAGAACTCAGGTTTCAGATGTGAACCTACATCTATTTCCGTTAAGGGTTTTTTTTCTGAAAAACCGACCGGCATTTTTCAAAATGTCCGTTTTTGTCAGATTTGTTCCCACGATTAACTAGGGAAATACTCGGTCACCCCGGCAGAGCCCAGCATGCCGAAGGAAGGGCTAAAATACTAACCGAATCACCCTGGTCTCGGGTAGGCACCGTTGACACATATGTAGGTAAAAATAAATTGTACATTCCGGCAAGATCCCTAACTGGACACTGTTGTCTCAAATATCACATTTCGATCCTGGGACTAAGACTCAAGGATGTGTCGGTTGTTTTCCATAACGGAAGAAACGCCTCTACACATCCTAACTGATTGCGGACCCCTAATGCGCAAACGTAACACTTATCTGGAAAACTATGTACTCCGCCTAGAAGAAGTGAAATTGCTCACGGCTAAGCAACTCCTTCTATTCATTGAAGATATAGGGTTTAGCAGTGAATAATAGCCATGGCAGCGATCACAATAGATCTTTTAGGTCGCAGTGATACTGGTTTCTTTCCCAAGATCTGCTTAGCTGCTCGCAAATAATAAAAAAATCTAAACGCGTACATACATACAAAGCACGCAAGTACACACACACACACCCGTCACAAAATAAAGAGACTATTTTGTGATTCTTTATTTATCTTATCTTTCTTTATTCCACATATTCTACGAAACTTTTATGTAACAGGCGGGCAACTTAGAATACAAGTATAACCTGGTCTCTATTTCATAATATGCTAATAATGCATTTGTGACGGAGAAATAAATATATTTTCATTTCATTATAATTACAATACATTTTTGCACTTAAAAATAAAAGCCAGCCTTTAATTTCAAACCAAAATGTTTTTACTTCTGATTCTGTAAGATTCGGACGTATTACAATGCTTTTTTTATACAAAAATATCAAAAACTTCTAAACTTTTTAATATTTGTGTATAAAAAAACCGGCCAAGAGCGTGTCGGGCCACGCTCAGTGTAGGGTTCCGTAGTTTCCCGTCCGTCACAATAAGATTTCCCACTTATGAGTTTAAAGGTGGGTATCCACTATGTTCGCGCTCCAGCAGCGCTCCGCGCTCCTGCAACTGCTCCCGGTAGTGGGTACTGTTGTTTCCATCCAAGTTCAAAATGATTTTCCTAGAAAGTCCTCATAAAGTTCTACTTTTCAGATTTTTTTCATATTTTCTAAACTCATGGTTCAAAAGTTAGAGGGGGGGGGGACACATTGCTTTTTACTTTTGGAGCGATTATTTCCGAAATTATTGCCATTAACAAAAAATGATTTCAGTAAACCCCTATTCATTTTTAAATACCTTTCCAACAATATATCACACGTTAGGGTTGAAATTAAAAAAAAAATTGGTTGCCTGTAAAGTCGGTATACGGGCGAAAGTTTTACGTGACAACGACTTTGAGTGGTAAAATAATTTTAATGTGAATATTCATTCGTATAGTAGGAAGAAGGATGAAATAACACTTTTTATGTCTGTCTCTCTCGCTCTTAGGCGGGCTAACCATGCCCGAGTGGAAGGGACGCGTGCCTCTCATTCGCTCTCATTGTGAGCGCATAACGTGAGCGGAGCGTAACGCAGTTTCTTGAAGTGTCACCCGGCAAACCAATTTATAAGACGTTGTCACGTCAAAAAAACACTTCCCACTTTACATATAGGGGGGCTACCCTAATAAAACATTTTTTCCAATTTTTATTTCACCACTTTGTCGGCGTGGTTGATTCACATATTGGTACCAAATTTCAGCTTTCTATTGCTAACGGTCACAGAGATTAAGCGAGGACGGACAGACGGACAGACAGACATGGCGAAACTATAAGGGTTCCTAGTTGACTACGGAACCCTAAAAAGTACTTAATATTCTTGAATGTTATTCTATCGAAAAGATATATTGAATCATAAAACCTAATGAATAAGATTCAGTGCCCTTTAAAATTACGACGGAAATGGAATAAGTTTTATTAAGGTTGTCGTAAAAATGTTTCAATTCCGTAAATTCTTCTAAAATACCCAAATTAATAAGCAAAAATAAAATGTTGTAGATGTCTTAAATAAAACAAATTTTTATGGATACGGATTGCGGATATAAACTTACTTTAACTTTCGTTTCGAGGGCTTTGTAACAGTTTGAATTGATGTTTTTATTGTCCTGATGTCATAGTCAATTAAGCGACGTTATTTCAGGGAAGTTTGCGGTCTGTGGACGGCCGCTGATATTACATCAGATTTGATAGACCACAAAACCTCAAAAGAAAAACATCGACTCAAGGATAATTCGCGAGTCCTTGAAATAAAAAAACCATATTAAAAATATCTAAATATAGATAGAAGTAAAATCAAAAGCCTTTTCCTACGACATTTTATCACGTATTGCCTCCTTGATTCTTTACTATTGTACAAAGTATAATTTTCTTGCATTTTTAGATGCTATGAAATATTGACTTAGATATGCAAATTTTATCAGGAACATGAGTCCCTTTGTTTCATTTATTTTTCTATGCTCAAGAAGCTCCTCATGATCGTATAATAAAAAATTATGAACTTTCTCAACAATCCTCTCGACTTTGAAGTCATAAGAAACGTTATTATACAAAAGAAATTAAAGTACATCTCGAATTAAAAATAATCGCAGTTTTTCAAGCTTTTGGTTCTATTTTCACAAACATCATCATCATCTTTACAGACGTTTATAAGTCCATTTCTAAATAAAGGCTTCCCCAAAGGAACGCCACAAAGCACGATTATAAGCCACGTACACCCATGGACTTATTTATTTATTTATTTATTTATTTTATTCTTTATTGCATCCTTAAACAAAAGAATACAAAGGGCGGACTTAATGCCTTGAGGCATTCTCTACCAGTCAACCCATGGAGTAGTGAGAATTTGAAGTAGGTGTGGCAATATAGAATAAGAGAACACTATACAAATGATAATTAGTATATACAAACTACTAATAAATAAACTATACATGTATGATCTATCCTTACATATATACAAATATATAAATAAATGGATATACATACGAGTATATATATATATATATATATATATATATATATATATATATATATATATATATATATATATATATATATATATATATATATATTTAAATCCATACATAATTAGTATATACAAATGACTATGAATATATATACGTCTATTTGGCAATACATATTAAATAGATGAGTCATGTAAAATGCATTGTCTTTAAGAAATGATCACGGACCAACTTTTTAAAAGCGTAATTATTGGGAGCTTTTCTGATGTCATCGGGCAAGGAGTTCCAAAGGCGTGTAGCCTGAACTGTGAAGGAGTTACCATAGAACTCGGTGAAGTGAACTGGAGTACAGATTTTGTTGTTAGAAGAAGAGCGTAGGACCCTATCATGAGATGAAGAAAGATAATGAAATTTACTCTTAATATAAGAAGGCGAAGATGGATCATTTAATATGGAAAAAAGTACAAGTAATATTCTGGACTTGCGTCTCTCCCGGATTGTAAGCCAATTTAGCTAAGATCTGTATTGAGAAATATGATCATACTTACGAAGCCCAAAGATAAATCTTATACAGTTATTGGGGAGGCGTTCCAGCTTGTTCAGAAGATCTTGGCACAGGTCTGGGTAACACACATCTGCATAATCAATTATGGGTAATATTAGTGATTGGACAAGCATGATCTTAGATTTTGTGGGAAGAAAAAGTTTTAAACGATACAGAGAGCATAACGTGGCAGTGACTTTACGACTCACATCTGAAACCTGAGTTCTCCAATTCAGCGTGCTGTCGATGTGAAGGCCAAGATTTCTAACAGAATTACTGAATGGAATTGTAGTATTATCATAGTAAATAGGAGGTAAGTCTGTCAGATTAATTGTAGCCAGCATCCTTGAGCTACCCACAAGTATAGCTTGGCATTTCAAAGGATTGGCCAAAACTCCATAACGAGTAGTTAAGGAGTTTTGGTCTATCGGAGTCGGAGAGAGTGCGGAGTCCCCACTCGCTGCAGTCCACCAGCACACATCCAAAGTGGGCTCCCCAAGCCCACTCGGAGTGGCCACCTCAGGCCGGCTCTTCACCTCGGGCCAGCCACGTGGGTTCCTCTTTGTTCACCGTGGGAGACCAAGCCACGGCTACTAAGCCCCCCCCCGCCACGACAAGGCGGGAACCCGTTCGGGGGGGATGTATATTTTAAGCCTGAATATTAAAAAGTGTTTAATTTGAAATATAAAAATTTGACTCATTTTTTATGTATTTCTTATATGCAGATCATGAAAATTATTTTTATAAGCAATTTCAGTACTGAGTAACTTTAAAGGTTTTACTTCGAGACCTTACAGTCTTACAGTCTTGCAAAGCTGAAATTTAAACTTATATCTATTAAGTTACATGCCTAACTCGAAGGCAATGAAAATATTGCGCTACACTTTGCCTCAATCCTAGTTTCGTAAGCTAGTTACTTGTTAGAGTCCGAAAAAGTGTTTTATTTAATGCGGTGTTCTCGTAAATGAAAAAAATATAAGTAATTATGAATTCTTAGTTAAAATAACGAATAAAATACAATTATCGCCAACCAAACCCTCTTAGAAATGAGCGGAGCGCTGTGCCCAGCAGTGGGACGTATACTTGTTGTAACTTTAACTTCGATTAAAGTTTGTCAGTCTATCTTAGAATTTTTATTTCTTTATCATCTTCTTTTAGTTTCCAGATGTACATAGTTTATTTCAAAGATTAATTTGTTTTGACTGCCATGAGTTGGCGGCCAAGTAGAACCCAACACCTTATTCCGTTTCGTGGGAATCGTAAGAGGCGACTGTCAGAAACCCCAGAAGATCTCATGGCTGCCGACAAATTAAAATATAATTCCGACCATCGTAGTGATTGGAAGCAGCGTTAAAGGTGAAACACGTAATTCCCGCTGTGGAGTTTTGCATACTATTAAAAAAATATATAAATAAATGGATATACATACAAGTATATATATACATATATATATATATATATATATATATATATATATATATATATATATATATATATATATTTAAATACATACATAATTAGTACACAAATGTCTATGAATATATACGTCTGTTTGGCAATACATATTAAATAGATGAGTCATGTAAAATGCGTTGTCTTTAAGAAATGATCACGGACCAACTTTTTAAAAGCGTACTTATTGGGTGCTTTTCTGATGTCATCGGGCAAGCAGTTCTAAAGGCGTGTAGCCTGAACTGTGAAGGAGTTACCATAGAACTCGGTGAAGTGAACTGGAGTACAGATTTTGTTGTTAGAAGAAGAGCGTAGGACCCTATCATGAGATGAAGAAGGATAATGAAATTTACTCTTAAGATAAGAAGGCGAAGATGGATCATTTAAAATGGAAAAAAGTACAAGTAATATTCTGGAGTTGCGCCTCTGCCGGATTGTAAGCCAATTTAGCTTAGATCTGTATTGAGAAATATGATCATACTTACGAAGCCCAACGATAAATCTTATACAGTTATTGAGAAGGCGTTCCAGCTTGTTCAGAAGATCTTGGGACAGGTCTGGGTAACACACATCTGCATAATCAATTATGGGTAATATAAGTGATTGGACAAGCATGATCTTAGATTTTGTGGGAAGAAAATGTTTTAAACGATACAGAGAGCATAACGTGGCAGTGACTTTACGACTCACATCTGAAACCTGAGTTCTCCAATTCAGCGTGCTGTCGATGTGAAGGCCAAGATTTCTAACAGAATTACTGATAGGTATTGTAGTATTATCATAGTAAATAGGAGGTAAGTCTGTCAGATTAATCTTAGCCAGCATCCTTGAGCTACCCACTAGTATAGCTTGGCATTTCAAAGGATTGACCAAAACTCCATAACGAGTAGACCAATCCTTGATAGCTGCTAAGTTGCCGTTAAGGTTTTTGATCCCATTATGGATATCCCCAATCTCAGTTTGCACACAAAGCTGAAGGTCATCGGCGGGTCATCTTCCTGAATTTGGTGTCAGGTCGTCACTCTATCTAGAAGGAGGCCACCCTACACTTCGCTTATTGGTACCAGGCTGCCACTCAAGGACGTTTCTTCCTCCTTTACTAATAACGAAGTCATTCTTGCAGAGAAACACCGAACATAGACCCCTTCATAGTTCACTGTGCGTCTTGAGCTTTTTTGTTGTTGTGTTGTTGGGGGCTCTGTTATAATTTTGTTGGCAGGAATAAATTCGTTGAATCGTATTGTGTTGTCTTCATCGAAAACAGCACGCTGACTGAATACATTGGTATTGTTTTTGATGAAGACAAAATTAGGACAGTTTTCTCTCGCTGTTAACTAGCGTTTGGAGACGGCTAGTGACGAATCTGGCACGGTTACGAACGGAGCGAATATGTTTCGCAAAGGTCATAGCGTGGTCGAAGGTGATGAGTATTTAACCATTGGTTGCCAAAGGATTTGGCGGCCGAACAGAATGATCATGCCCAACGATTTCCTGAGATTTTTGTACTGAAGTTTGAGAGTGGGGCACCTTTGAAAGTATATTGCTACACATTTCTCAGGATTCACTTCGTTTCTCCATAAGCGGAACCAATCACTTAAGCGGTTGACAGCTGCTTGGAGCATCTGGGTGAGAACTATTTTCTTGTAATGGGCGACACATAGTGCCGTGTCATCGGCAAAAGAGTTGTAATAACTACTGGGTCTTTAGGGAAGTCACTCGTGTAGAGTGTGAAAAGGAGTGTAGAGCGGACAGAGTCCTGATGAACTCCAGCCTTAAGGGAATAGCGAAAATAGCGGTTGGCAAGAAAGGCTCTGATGGTGTGAATGAGCCTATCAGGCACGTTGATTTTATATAGATTGTAAAGCAAGCCGTCATGCCAGAATTTGTCAAACGTTTTTGCGTCATCGAAGAAGAGAGTGCCGGTGTTAGTGTTCCTGGGGCCTCTTTTGGGGTTCAAAATATATTGTGTGGGGCAATGTAACCGGTCAGTGCACAAGTGTTCGGATCTGAAATCGAACTGCTCGTTTGGAAGGATTTTGTCAGCAAAAACAAATTTTTAGCAAAGACTAAAAATGGGTTCTGTTTGATAATCGCAAGCTGAGCGCTTGCGATTATCAAGCAAGCAAGTTGGTTGGATCCTGGTTTAACACTTAAATACTGCCCAATACGAAAACCTACCCCTATAAAAGTGATGGTGTCTGTTTAGTGGTCTAGGGCCGCGCCATTGTGATTAATCATAGCTTCTTACCAAACGGGATGAGCATTACTGGATATGTGTACTGTAAAGAACTGAATACAATGATGGAGAAACTCGCACGTCTCACGTCACACGTCACGCGCGACCTTATACTGCACAATAGACATTCTCCAAGTTGCAAGAGCTGTGGTTGGAAGCTCTCCATTATCCGCCGTACCACCAGACCTTGCGCCTACAAACTTTTACTTTTCTCGCAATTTGGATAACTTTTTGGCTGGAAAAAATTCAATATGTGAGAGGCAGCACAAAATGCCTTTTAAGAATTGGTTGCCTCCCGTGCAGCCGATTTCTTCAAAAAGGACATCAATAAATTTCTACTGCGTTGGAATAGATGCATCGATTGTGTGGGTGATTTATTTGATGAATAAAATTAAAAAAAATAAGGAAAAGAAATTATACTTAACATATTTAATATTAAATTTATATTATATTTAACATATTTCATAAAAAAACGGAAATTGGATAAATAAAGACTAATACGAATAATATTAGTATTAAGTATCGTACATAATACTATTGTACATCCTTGGGAATATTTTTATTTGTTAAGTATATTTCTTGAAGTATCCTTGGCGCGCTCTGTTTAATTCAAAATACAAACATAATATTAAGTTTTACCCTTCATTTTTTATTTCGGAATATATTCTAGTATTCATTATTTTCATAACAACTATAAGATCTCTTGAATGTCTCATAACGGGTTTACTTTTATTGAGAAGCGACGTTAATCGAGACCTGTCTGTAACCAGCATGGAATCTCCAATATAAATGCAAGTACAGCTCTACATTTCCCGTTTGGAGAAAATTACGTCGGGGGAAGAAGTCCCACGTTTTGTAGAAGAACAACGTCGATGACGCATAGAGGATCCGATTTCTTTTCATTACTGAGGTCTAATGGGTCAACAAATATATATATATATATATATATATATATTAGATATATGTACTAGTAGCCATGAATCACAGCTCACAGCATCGTCTTACCACCGGTTGAATTATGTGCTTATTTGTCACCCTTAATTATATAAGAGTTGCTATGTTTTTCATTATTTCATACATTTTGTGTTCGTTTTTCAAAATCTTATATTTGTATGTATGTATATGGATAAAAATTACGTTAACTTATTTCATAAAAAAACCGCAATTTTAAATAAAGACCCAATAGTATTAAGTAGTACATAATACTATCTTACATCCATGAGAATATTTTTATTTTTAAGGTATAATAATATCAAAAACTTTATAAGCATTTTTTGGATACTGTAATATCCACGGACGTGCAATTGGTCTATATTAAACTTACTTACGAAATAAGTTAATTACAAATTATAAGTTGCTTACTTTGGTTTGTTACTGCTGGCTGTATTAGGCGAGCCTGTATCACAGACTGTAGGTTAAATATATCGGTATTCAAGAGCTTTATTAGTACTTTTTATAAAAATGGAAAAAGTATTGCTTCACCGTAAGGATCCCGAAACAAAATTACAAAAACTTGGAAAAGACTATCATCTCTAATAGGCGGTTGATTCTGGTGGTAAGAACATGGGCTCTCATTTCTGGGATCATCAACGAGGAAGTAATAATTAAATATACCAATCAAGAAGCTATTGTTAGGGGCACTTTGTATGTATAACAAATAAAACAATGCACAATGAAATCCGTGATGAATGACGAGGAAAGTTTGCAAGGACTGCATTTTGAGATGTTGACTTTGAAATACAAGAACATCCTCCATAATTACTGAATCTTGCATCTAGAGATTTAGAGATCCATTAAGAATCAAAATGCAGATGCAAGTGTTATCAACCTTGAAATGCAAATGCCTGGTTAGTAATAAAAAGAGTTTGCGTTTCTGTTTACTCACCTCACACAACACAGTAGCATTATCTTACTATTTCACGCTGGTATTATGAAAGTTTGGTCTTTTACCAGTCGAGTTGACTCTATAACGCCAGAGTGAATCTACTGTGCATGAAAAAAAAAAAACAAAAACCGTACCATCGTACAACGTACTCCACAAATTTATATTATTAAATTTATTTTAAACAAATCATACCCAACCACGTACTAGTTCTATGTGGCCTTCAAATATTTTATAATGGAATTGAACGCTACAGTGAACATTGAAATATAATATACTTATGCACAATACATAAAATTATTTCTCCTCCTTTAATATTTTCTTTTTTTGGTAATCCCTCTCTACTATGCTAATGATTTACAGATATATGCTCGTTTAACCACTCAAACGCCAATACATCCGTTCGGAGAATCAAATTTCACCTTTGTAGACCCTGCCAAAGAGTATAGTAATATTTAGAAGGGACCTCTTAGAAGCAAATAACTACGTTTACTCAGAACCATAGTTAAGAGTGCTCAGAACGATTACTTTTTAAATGTTATTTATAAGAATTATACAACAAAAATTTTATGAGAATTAATTTCGTTACTAAATTATGCTTCTAAAACTGAAGTATGCAATAAAATTACAGTCCACCCGAAGAGTGTCATGGAAACTTGCAGCTAAGTTGTAAATTGTCACCTCTACGAACTGAGATGAATTGCCTTACAACTTTTATTTATACCGGTACTGGGTAAGAAGGTGATTACCCAGACGATCTCGCAGACAGAAATGGGTCTTAACACTTAATTCACAAATGAACTTTAAAAAATTATATGCGTGTTATAATTTTCCAAATTTAATTATACTACAAAATTTTTTTGAGAATTCGTTTTGCTGTTAAATGACGCTTCTCTAAATTAAGAGCGTCTCGGGCCACGCTCAGTGTAGGGTTCCGTAGTTACCCGTCCGTCACATTAAGTGTTCCCACTTATGAGTTTAAAGGTGGGTATCCATTATGTTCGCGCTCCAGCAGCGCTCCGCGCTCCTGCAACTGCTCCCGGTAGTGGGTACGTGCTCGAACATGGAGCGTGCAACATTGCACGCTCCGCGGCAGGCGCTCCAACTTTCCATCCAAGTTCAAAATAATTTTCCTAGAAAGTCCTTATAAAGTTCTACTTTTCAGATTTTTTTCATATTTTCTAAACTTATGGTTCAAAAGTTAGAGGGGGGGGGGGGACACATTGTTTTTTTACTTTTGGAGCGATTATTTCCGAAATTATTGACATTATCAAAAAATGATCTTAGTAAACCCCTATTCATTTTTAAATACCTTTCCAATAATATATCACACGTTAGGGTTGAAATTAAAAAAAATCACTTCCCACTTTACATATAGGGGGGCTACCCCAATAAAACATTTTTTTCCAATTTTTATTTTACCACTTTGTCGGCGTGATTGATACACATATTGGTACCAAATTTCAGCTTTCTAGTGCTAACGGTCACAGAGATTAAGCGAGGACGGACAGACGGACAGACAGACATGGCGAAACTATAAGGGTTCCTAGTTGACTACGGAACCCTAAAAATGGTAGGTACAAAAGTAAGTTTGTTGTTCGTTTTTTATATAAAAAGTAAAAGAATGTTTGTTTATAAAAATTATTTGCTTATATTTTATCTCGTAACAACTTACAAAATTTGCATTTCAAATACCATGTCGTTCACGTGACAAATAAAATAGTCAGAAGTAACTAAAATGAAATGTAAAGTGTTAGTTTTCACCACATACCAATAGGAAGCGTTAGCGCAGGTTTCACTATAAATCATGTAAAAAACACAAATTTTTACATTCTACAATGTCCAATCCAATGTACGAAAATTGCGTTTTGTGTTATAATTTCGAATTTCGCGAACAAAGTTGTTTTCAATTCAATTGAGGATTCACATGTATACTTGGGAAAGAAGTGATGATAAAAGCATGATAGATTTCTTAATTGTGGATGAAAGAATGAGGTACGCAGTGGTAGATACAAGGGTTTACCGGGGTCTAAAGTAGGAACGGATAATTATTTGATTTTATGCCGAATTAATGGTCTATTCAGGCGTTGGCGCCATCGGACATTCGCTCCCTGTCTGAAAGAGTGGATGCGGTCACGATCGCCTGACGTGCGCGCCAGATACGCTTACGTGGCACCTCCCGTTTGTCTCGTATCTGGGAGCACGGCAGTGCCCCAGCCAAGTCGAGCAAATTAGCGGCACGGCCGTAACATCCTTTTATCAAAGCAGTTCAGGCCATTTTTGACCCCCTATAATTTCGTTGTGGATAAAATTAGAAGCCTGAATTTATTCAAGCAGGCATTATATAAACACAAATTTTTAAAACTTAATTCAATTTGAAACAGTAGTTTAAGAATTATGACTAGTCAAACATTCTTAATTTTATCACTCACTCACGGACTTACTGACCAATCATCAAAACTCTAAGGCAGTTCTAGCAGACATAGAGGCTTTAGTGTTTAGTGTACAAATCAAGAAAAATTTAAAATATTTTGCAATTTCGGTCCGGTTTTCTAGATACACCAACTGCATTAAGAACTTTGTAAAAAAAAGTAAAGTAAAGTTACAGCCTATATACGTCCCACTGCTGGGCTCAGGCCTCCCCTCATTTCTGAGAGGATTTAGGGCAAGGAAGTGTCCGCCGCGCTGCCCAAATGCGTGTTGACGAACTTCACATGTCTTCGAAATATTTTTTTTCTTGTTCCTCAGACATGCAGGTTTCCTCACGATGTTTTCCTTCACCGCCGAGCACGTGGTGAATCTTAAATTAATTAAAATTGCAATTAACAATTTCATTGGTGCCGGCGGGGATCGAACCCGGGTTACTCGCGTTCTGTTATATTTACAGCGAGCTTTTCAAGAACTTTGTAATCCCATATAAATATATAGAATTACAAAGTTACATTTGCAGTAAATGAATCAGAGTACCTGAATATGTTTATGATGCAATAATAGGTGTAGACAGGTACGTTGTTGGTATTCAAGAAGTAGAAGGTACCGGAAAGAAAAAAGTAGGACTATCTACAAAAAGAAACGAGATGTCATCAAGAACAAAACTTGTAAAAAAAGCCAAGTCTCGCAACTCAGTTCTTATACCGTCAAAAGTTGTGAGATCCATGCAATACCAAGTCGTTCAAATTATTCAGTACCTACTTAAGATTTCTTCTGTTTAAAGTTATTACGTAATTAGCTAACCTAATATCTTATAGTGACAATATCAATATTAAAATATTTTATGTTTTAAATAAATAGAATGACTTGGCAATCGCACTATACAATCTTATTTAATATAATACTCGTATGTATTATCGTTTATCGTTACTTGTGAGACACATTGTGTTTTCATGCGATGGCCTAAGTTGTTGTGGCCTTGTTTTAAATAAATAGATTAACTATTTATTTAAAACAAAAGATTTTTAATATTGATATGGTCACTATAAGATGTTGTTCGGTAAAGCCTTACAAACTATACATTTTATGGTTTTTCGAGAAAGGGGTATTTAGTGTTATTTGTCTCATTGCGGTAGCGAATCGGTATATCGACCTCTCACAAGCGTGTCTCACCAGTGAATTGAGAAGGCGCATATTATATCGCTCAGGGGCAATTTTACACTCGTACTCTCACCACGATCATTTTCAAGAGGGAGAAATTCGAAGCTGGAACTACTTACTGAAGTATAGGTTTGCGAAAATTGGAAACAAGGAGGCTGTGAAGAAATTTGTGACTTTCGAGTCGTGCACCAACCAGCGCGTCTCACCACAACTGTACATACTTGTATTCATTAGCTTTAGCTGCATTTCGACATTCACGAAATAAAATCTTATTTTTCAATGTCAGATGCTCATTCATATATATAGTATGCGATGGTCCAGAGATCGATAACTTCTCTGAATTTAAATTTTTACGTACACGGCAGGCAGCGAGGAAGTTGTCACGAAGAATTCTTGATGAAAATTGTACAATAATATTTTTTGGGCGAGAATCCTTGTGGTCAGCATGAGGAACTCGATGAATTGCGGTGATATCAGTCGAAAGAATCTTTTGGTCAACTATAACCCCCAAATTAGTTATTATAGTAAAAAGATTTTTGCCTTTTTTTTCAGATAAATTTGAAATTTCAGGATTATTGCCCCTAGCCTGTTGTTCCATTGATGATAACTTATTTTCCAGACCAGCATTCCGCTCCGAAACCTGTTGGATTTTTTCTTCAAGCCCTTTAATACGTCAAATGAATCTTGACGGAACTCAGAGAAACATAGTGTGTTATCAATATCCATAAGCTTATTGTTAACTTCCAGTAACGAATTTTTTAAAGCAGTATTATCTGAAATTATCCCGGCTACGGCCAATTGAATGTTAGTTAAGGCATCCATTATTTTGGTGGCTCAGCAGACAAAACAGAGCGCACCTTTATTGTTGGAAAATATCGTAATATGTTCTTGACCTTGATAATCCTTGATCATGTTGATGACCTTGTAAGTGATCATAATCTGATCGATTCCGCTAAACAACTTTTATTTTTTATTTATTTTTATAGAGTAGGGTAACAAACGAGCACACAGTCTACCTGATGTTAAGTGGTTGCTATGGCCCATAGACATCTACATCTATCCTCGATTACGAATCAAAATGCAGATACGTTGTTACCCGTGAGGACTAAGATGGAATGCCTCGTTTCCAGTAAAAAGGATCTCCGGTTCTCTACACTCACCATACGAAATACAGCAGCATTAAGCTATAGTGGCTTCACGCTGGTATTCTGTGAGAGCGTGGTCCTTCCCCGGTCGAGCCGACCCGTTCGTGCTAAAACTAAACTTCTAACATAACTGCAGCGTGGCTCTACCACGTCTAAAACACAACTTATAAACCTACTGCGCGGCGGCGGTATGAACTTACGCAAGTGGTCTGCGAATCACCCTTACTAGAAAACTTATCCGAGAATCAAATCTCTGCAAAGAATAATTTTCCTTCAAACATGAAGAGCCAATGAAGACGCTCAGCATTGGATAGAATCCACAAAGTGATAGATTTACTCTTAGCTGGGACTTAAAGAATAGACTGATACCTCAAACTACTAAAAGGCAACTATTGTCCGATATCTCTAAACTTTATGACCCACTGGGCTTGCTGTCGCCGATCACTGTTACAGCAAAACTTCTGTTTCAACAAGTATGGGTGAGCAAGCTACAATGGGACGAGACCTCACCAACTGATATACTAAGTGACTGGATGAAACTGAGAGCTGAACAACCCTGGTCAAAAACATCAAACTAAACAGAGGGCTAGGGTGGACCCAAGATAACATCGAGCTATTAGGTTTCTGTGACGCAAGCGAAAATGCCTATCCATGCGTACATAGCAAACGTGGACGGCCCGCCAACTATGAATTTACTCGCTGCAAAAACTAGGATTGCGCCTTTGGCACGAAAAACCACTTTGCCATGGCTGGAGTTTTGCGGAACATTACTATTAGCACAACAGGTCGAGAAAACTAAGGAAGCGTTCAGAGGGCACAACCTAACAGTCCAAGCATGGAATGCGGACCACGTTGCGAACGGTGGTCACGAACCGCGTGACAAAGATCAAACAAGCCATTCCGCTGCATACTGGGACTATATAAAATCGGAGCTAAACCCTGCAGACTGTGCCTCCCGAGGTCTACAACCGTCCAAGCTACTCAACTTCAACCTTTGGTGGAAAGGTCCAGATTTTCTAAGAAACTTTAACAAACAGGAGATCCTTAGAAATTTAGGCTGCTACAATACTACTATCGCTGAAATTAAAAAAAAGTGACGGAGACAACCCTAATGAAACAAGAAAACAACTTCACCAATCATTAATTATTATTAAATAATTGCAGCTCTTTGTTACATGTGATACGGATTACGGCCTGGGTATTGCGCTTTGCGACAAGCTTACGCAACAATGCCTAAGTGGACACCGATTTCCTCAGTATAGCCAGGTCTCTATCACTCTTGCTACCTACGTGAAATAATTACCTAAAATCGCGACGCGCCCGGGTGAAATAACGCAGTCAGGGCTAGCGCGTTGGAGGCGATTGAATGTTAAAGTTTTTTAACGCTGTTTACGTATATAACTTTTTGTAAATATTGTTGAAATAGTTTTTGTTTAGTGTTTAGTATATTTAATTATAGGATAAAATAGTTCAAAAGTTTTAATGTAATTTAAAAACTATATATTATGTATATTACCCATTATTTAATAAATTTTAATATGGCAAAACGTCGTTCCTACTATAATTGTTGCGTGGATAGACGCTAAATTACCAACAAAATATTTCAGATATATCATTCTTTATTACCGAAGGACTTTAGTAGGAAGTTGTGAAACCTGAATTTATTTAATTTTTATTGTTAGATAGGTACTCATAGCAAAAATAATTAAGTAATAATTTATTTAATATCTACGAACTTTATTACAAAATTTAATAGAAATTTACTTCACTATCCAAGTATCTGCTTACGTACATATACTTGCCTTTTGTATTAAAATATTTTAAGCTGTTATTTTAGCTTAAAATGTTTTAAACTAAAATAACACAAAACACTAAAATCAAAACTTTGATTACCAACAAAATTTTTAATTTGATCCGTAAATAGAAGTGTGCATAAATCGTAGATAAATAAGCATATATTGATACATATTATTATTATATATTATACTTGCATGTGTTTTTAATATATATTTTAATATATTCTTGACAGCCCTAAGTAACCACGGAAAAACAGCCGTAATGTGGCAATGGAAAAAGATACAAAGTAATATGGACACTCGCGCGCAGCGATAAAGGTTTATTTAGTTTGCGGGCGAAATTTATCTTATTAATAATAATTATGTAGGCCATTAAACGTCGGCAAGCAGTCAACATCAAAAGAGTGAAACTTCTTTACGTAGTACTATTATTTATTCTGTGGTATAGCGGGACTCCGCGTGTCCAATGAACTTATAATAAAGTACGTGCAGCGGAGTGAATTTGTGAGCGAATACAAACTACTTCAAAAGAAACAAACAATTTTAAGCGAGGCCGTTATTTTCAAACTTAACGGTTAGGCATAATGCGAGTAGGAGGTCGCCTCAACAACTCGACGTTACCGATTAAAATGAAAAATTCAATCATCTTATCTCGCAATGGGTGCTATACGCAACTTCTTATAGAGCAAGCCTTGTGTCCTATTACCGAGGATCCCGAGGAATCCTCCAACTATCTAACACCGCCACTTCCTTACCGGTGGACTAACTTTGTTACTTTCACTCTCCGATTACTGTGACCTCAGAATTCTAGACTTGCACCGTCACTGGCAACTCACTGAAAACATGTTACAAAAACTTTGGAAAAGCTGGTCTATCGAATACCTAACTCAACTTCAAAGGAACAAGCCCAGTAAGAACATTGAAAGGGGAGATATTGCTCTTGTTCGGGAAACCAACTTACCGCCGGGAAAATGGGTGTTGGGCCGCATACAGGAAGTCCACCCGGGTCCCGACTGCTTGGTGCGCGTTACTACTGTAAACACGCAAACTGGTGTTATCAAGCGCCCCATTACTAAACTGTCACCGCTTCCAGTGGTATGTGAAAAATCCGGAAAGGAAACCGAGCAAGAACCTAAAACTAAACGAGAAAAACGAAACAACACGGGCATGAAATTTTTTTCGACATTGTTCACAATGTTCGTAATAATGTTTACGTTGATAACTGGAACATATGGCGGCGTGTCATCGAGCGCTCGGATTACGAGTATCGAACACAACCGGACTATCTGTTACGACACAATTGGCAAAATGCAATTTATACACGACGAATGGACATTAATTCTATACTATATCTTAACTAAATATTGGAACAATATATACTACTTATCTACACGGGTTGGCGGACTTGTGTAAAAGTACGGGTTAGAGATACTGTAAAACTACTCTAGAACAAGTATCGCATGAAATTGACCTACTGAACTACTACAATAGTATCCTGCTGGCTCTTCTCAAACATTTAACGGCGAGAAAGAAACGAGGCCTAATAAAAAAAAGAAAGAGGCGGAAATCTGTATCCTAGACCAACAGTTTGCGGAGCGTGTACAGCCGCCATTGGAAGCTTACTTCCAATGGCTGTCATACCATACAATACCATATAATTTTCGCCAGATCGAATGATTGGATGAATCTTATGAATTTTTAATCAAAAAACTTTGTCATGCTGTTGAATATAAGCAATAAATAATAAACTTTGTTTCTTTCTTTCTTTTTAATTTGACTTCGAAGATCTACAGTGAAAACTTTGAAACTGCGATCACTATGATTTATACAGATTTATTGAAGTGTCGGTACGCTGCTGGTTACATCTTGATAAAGTGCATAAGAGCTAAATTCCGTAATTTCCCTTTTCCCATTCGAAACAACGAGGGACAGAGCAATTTCACACTGACGTGGTTTACGTGCCCCAGTAAGTTAGCAAACGGCGCCACGAAAAAGCGATACCAAACGCCATAAAGCAACGCTTAGAACTTCATAGCTTTTGTTTAATAGCGAGTAATTGAATAGCTACGACATCGTTATTTTGTTAAAAATTATATTGTACATGTTCAGGAAAATTAAAATTAAATTTACTTATTTATTGTTCTAGCTAAATATTATTTAAATGTTGAATAAATCGAAATCATTCATTTGATTAATACATTTTTATATATTTCTTAATAATACTGTATTACACTGATGAGTTAAAAATATCAAAAACAAAAACATATGTTATCAATTTAAAATTCTAGATAAAATAGTAATTTTGGATAAGGATGAAAAATTATCAAAACTACATTAAAATTAGAAATTCATTTTTTTCTGTATGTAAAAAAGCTGACAAACAAATAACAATTTCACAATTGATAAATTCAAAACATCATCATTTTTGTATTTGTAAAGAACAGTTTAAAATGAAGTATCATGTTTTGCGATAAATTATATAACCATGAGATCTCTATGGTCCCTCCCATAATTAATAGAAGAAGAATAGAATAGTTGAAAGGTCGTAAAGCCTTTTATTGTTAGAACAAATACCAGATAAATTGAGACTGTGGATTCTGTTTGTTAAATAAATGAATAAAATGAGACGACGTAACCGCCTCATTTTATTTATTTATTTAAGAACTTATAGTTAGTTACAGCCTATATATTATACTTCCTACTACTGAGCATAGGCCTCCGCTCATTTCTAAAGGAATTTAAGTGTATAGTATATAGTAGGGATATAATTTCATTGACAACTTACAATAAATTCTAGTTACTTAGAAAAATATTTATATTTTTTCTATTGTGAGTCACAAGTGTTTTAATCAGTACCTTCACTATTTTACCTATGCCGTAAGTGATTCCAATCTAAAGAATTTCATTCTATACGCTTGAACAGTAGACATAATTCTTCCTCGCTGGCGTTACTGTCTCATAAAGTGGAATGATCCTTTGTTTTGTGTGTACTTAATGAATTCACTTTTAACTTCATAATTAAACTCATAATGTTTTACAACTTATTCACTTTTTTACAACGTACATGCTTTTTTTATTCTTGACATAAAGTGTAAAATGGAGCAGTATTAATATCACACTGCTGTTTGTGTATTTGTCCGTGAGTCCGTAGTTGATGCTCTTAGCTCGGCAGGGAACGCCTGATAGCATTATTAAGTTCACCAATTGTAGATTTTATCTGTAGTAAGGATTTTAAATAAATTAATATATAAAGTATATCTCTATGGCAGGCAAATGGAAAATGAAATATTGTGCTATCGAGTCGTTATTACTTTCCTTACGATCTTCAGAATATATACATGTGAAAAAGTAGTTGGTGGAGCCACGTGTCTAAGGCTGCCGAAGTCTAATTCCCCGGTCGAACCTTAAACCTATTACGCGAGATATTAACTAAAGTGGACTGTATATGCGGTTGCTTCTACGCTTACGTAAAGGCGACTACTATAGCATGCGGTATAATGCACTCGCTCTTCCCTAAAACTAAACTATTATTGTGCCAAATAGCTGAAAAGGAATCCTGCCTTATTAGGAGAACAACAAAATTGGAGCGGGTTAAACTATGTAAGGCAGGAGCTAATTAAAGGAATATTGACTCACCGGGGTTTCTTCTATTTGTGTAGAGCACTATAGCTGCAACTTCTGGAACTTCTTCTAGACAGACACTCTGGGGCCCCAGGGGTGCGTCGGGAGAGAAGCGTTGTAGTTTCAACGACGACTGCGGTGAAAAGAGCTGTTGTTCCAATGACTGGCGCGGTGGGAAGAAGACGCGCAACGGTCGCGCGTGTCTTATATGTCCTCGGCTCCGATGATTACGTGACATTCTAGAATCATCTTCATGCCCCTCCCACCCCACCACCCCGATGTGTCGATAGGAGGGTACGAATGATATCGTTTTTTCGGAAAGGAACAAGCGGCTTGGCACCTCTACCGTCAAATATAATAATCCAATGGTTTTTTCCGCGCAACCATCTCCCCCGCCCTTGAAGGATTTCCTTCAAAATTAACTAATACAACTAGAGCTAAGATCAACTAACAAAATAACTAACTAACGCTAAGATTACTTAAATTCAACTACAATTTAATCTAGAAAGCTAATTTAAATTATGGAAGAGGCAGGGGGCACAAACGGACAACCGGACGCAAGTAAGACCCAACCGTGGTCTTAACGCGAGCTATCCTAACTACTCCGTCGGAACCGGGAAAGACCTCTTCGACAATTCCTAACGGCCAGGGGAGAGGCGGTGTATTCTCTTTGGTGAGCACAACTACAGTTCCTACAGCTAAAGGCTCAGTTGCTGTGTTCCATTTTTGTCGAGACTGCAAAGTATGCAAGTATTCCATCCTCCATCGTTTCCAAAACGATTGCACTAACCGATCTAATAATTTGTGGCGTGCGGAAATGCTAAGTCTGTTCTCATCCATATCTGCGGCTGGCAAATACTTTAAAGGCGTTAAATTCAAAAAATGTGCTGGAGTTAGAGCCAGCGGTTCCGAGGGGTCACTAGACAACGTACGACAAAGTGGGCGACTATTCATTACGCATTCAATTTGAGCGAGCACCGTACTTAGCTCTTCGAAGGACAAAATTTGATCTCCTATTACTCGGTATAAGTGACTCTTTAGACTCTTGATATTAGTCTCCCAATTGCCCCCAAAATGACTCGCGGCTGGGACGTTCAGAGACCACTCAATGCGGTTCTCGGCTAGAATGTGAGCGAACTCCGAATTATAATATTTGCTAGCTAAGAGCTCATGTAGTTCCGATAGAATACGTTTTGCACCGACGTAGTTCGTACCGTTATCCGAATACAATTTACTTACAGGGCCACGGCGGGAAAGAAATCTTTTAAATGCACCCATAAAGCCTGCTGAGCTTAGATCACCAACGAGTTCTATATGCACCGCTCGAGTAGTTAGACATACGAAAATGCAGACGTAAGCCTTTGTGGATCTTATACCACGCCCGCGAGTGAGCGTGACCTTAAACGGACCAGCGAAATCAGACCCGGTGTGCGTGAAGGGCTTTACTGATTGTATTACTCTACAAGATCTAAGTTCCGCCATTTCCGGAAATGACGGCTTGGGGCGTGTCCGAAAGCAAGCTATACATCTGTGCACCCGATTGCGTATTAAACTACGTGCAGAAAGAATCCAATAATTCTGACGCAAAATCGACATCAACAAGTCGGGGCCAGCGTGCGAGTTCAATTTATGATGGTAGTCGACTAATAAGTTCATGATATGGTCTTTACGCGGTAAAACAATAGGGTGCCGTTGGTCGAAACTCAATTGCGAGTTGGACAAGCGTCCACCTACCCTTACAATCCCATCCTGTAAAAATGGCTTAAGGCGTTGAAAGGCGCGACTACAAGCTCTATTCGATTGTAATCTTCTAATTTCTTCGGAGAAGTGCGCACGTTGAAGTTCACGCAATACTAGCGACTCGGCATAGTTGTAATCGGATGCTAAGACATACGAACGTCGCGGTAACAGCTTCGCGAATCGACAAACGTAAATTACGCTACGCAATAATTTCGACCAAGAGGACAAGCGGTTCGCCAAAGCAATGATTGGAGAAACCTCGCTCGAAACGTTCGCCACTAGAGCGTGTCTCTTCTCTTCCGGCGGTTGTGACACTGACGAAGGTTCGAAGTCGGTTATTGGCCATTGCGAGGGATCCAAGTGAACCCAAGCAGGTCCGTGGAACCAAAGCGGGTGGTCCATTATTTGCATCGGGGTGAGTCCACGGGATAGACAATCGGCGGGGTTTTCCGTACCGGACACGTGATAAAAGTTCCGCGTTTCTAACTCGTCTTGTATCTTGGCCACTCGGTTCGCAACAAACGTATCCCAACGGTGGGGTGAAGAATGAACCCAGCATAAGGCGACGGTGGAGTCGGAAAAGGGAAATATCCTTTCTATGTGAACTCTATCCCTACATGCGCTGATAACTGCGGTAATAAGCTTGGTGAGTACTAATATTGCGCAAAGCTCTAAGCGCGCCAGAGAGACAACCTTACGGGGGGAGACTCTCGACTTAGAACTAATGAGGCTAATCGAATTTCTACCATTATTCTGGACGTGGAAATATACAACGCCCCCGTAAGCCTTCTCGCTGGCGTCTGCAAACCCAACGACTGTTATGGCGCTACTTCTATCTACGTTTATATGACGCGGTATTTTAATTTCTCTTAATAAAGGAAGTTCCTCTCTAAAGTGCTACCACAACCGAACAATGCTGTCAGGCGGCGAGTCATCCCAGTCGCATTCCAATAACCAAAGTTGTTTAATTAAAAGCTTAGCGTATAATACCACCGGAGCTACGAAACCCATGACGTCCCATAATCTAGCAACGCATGACAGTATTGTGCGCTTTGTGCATTTCTCTACGGGCGGATTTACCTTAAGGCTAAACACGTCGGACTCTGGTGACCAACACAGACCGAGCACCTTGTGTGTATCAGAATCGTCGAATTCCTTTATCGCCGAAAGACGGTGTGATAGTGGGATTGTATCCAAAACCGGACGCGAATTACTAGTCCACTTCACAAGATCGAATTGACCCGATTTCATGAGCCTTATAACCTCGGCGGTGGTTAGGGTTGCCTCCTCCACGCTATCGACCGAGTACACAAAATCATCCATATATAATCCGCTCTCAATTGCCCTCTTAGCTTTAGGATAAGAGGGACCTTCATCGTGAGCGAGCTGTCTCACCGTGCGTAACGCATGAAATGGGCTCGACTTTAAACCAAAACAAACGCGGTTAAATTCAAACACCATTAGAGGTTCCTTTGGGTTGAAACGATATGAAATGCGTTGGAATCTACGGTCGCATTCACGGACCCCTATGCAAAGAAACATTTGACGAATATCGGCGGATAGTGCTATACTAAACAAACGAAAATTGGCTATTATATTAAATAAACTGCCCTGTAAATTTTGCCCACTGTAGAGGATATCGTTAAGCGACAGGTGAGTGCTAGTTTTAGCACTAGCGTCGAGCACTACACGTAACTTAGATGTAAGTTTGTCCTCTCTAATGACTCCGTGGTGTGGTATGAAATACGACGGTGTGTCTTCGTAGTTATCTAATTTCGAAGCCACAAGTGATATGTAACCTTCTCTTATATATTCGTTAATGACGCCGTCGTAAGCTTCCTTTAACTGGGGTGAAGCGAGCATCCTACGCTCCAAGCTGTAGAAACGTTTTTCCGCCATTTGACGCGAATCGCCGAGAGATAAAACATCTCCTTTAAAGCTATTTTGGGCTCCGCTGTCCAGCAGTGCACGGACGCTTTGTTCGTTTCCACGCGAATCCCTAACCAAAATACGTGCCGTACCCAGTAACACGGTTGAAGGAGGTTGTGCTGCCATATTGGCTAATGAGTACAGAGCGACATCACCAGGTCGACCGCTAGAATCGTTGACCTTAGTAGGGGCGAATTCCTTGTCCGCTTTACTTGACGCCGCTATGTTGCTATTTTCAAAATGTAATAGCGTGTGATGTTTCCTGGCGCACTTGCTACATACGGAACTCGAATTGCATTTTGCAACTAAATGCTTATCGCTTAAGCAGTTCAAACATAGGTTGTTTGTCTTTACTAATTTATAACGCTCGCTTGGTGAATATTTACGAAAAGTCGCACAATTATATAAATTACCGTGTCTATCTTTACATACTAAACAAGTATGCTGGAGTGATGTTGGCGTAGCGGTTACGTAAGTTAACGACCCTGCTATTTCAGATGGTTGAGTCTGTCTACGGTCGACGCACCTTTTATTCTCCTGTTTAACGTTCGGAGAGAGCTGCATCACCTTTATTTGATCTCGCACGAACGATGCTAATGAATGAAATGAAGGCATCTCCGAGCTACGATGCTCCATTTCAAACGCACGCACGGTGTCGGGGTCTAATTTCTTTAATGCAACATGGAGAAACACCACGTCCATAAGATCATTAAATTTCAAATTCTTAAGTGCAGCCACCGATGCCACAAATTCATCTAGAAACTGCTCTAAGCCGTTGATGTTCGCGGTTGATATAGATTTAAGATCGAATATCTGGTTCAAATATTCGGAAGCTAACATTCTCCTATCTTCATATTTAGTTTTAAGCGTTTCGAATATTAATAGGTAATTGTTTGCTGTAGGTGTAAAACCAGAGCAGATCGACTGTGCCCTGCCACTAAGTTTACTAATTAAGTAATATAATTTTTCCGATAACGATGGGTTATTGTGTATATTGTTTTGAAAACTACTGAAGAAGAAGGGCCACGTCTTAATATCACCATTGAATACCGGAATATCTATTGGCGGCAACCTAATCGAGTCGCTTGGACGTACCTGTTTTTCCGGCTTTGCTTCGTTTTGAGATAGTAGGGATCTCGCAATTCTTTTCACGCGACACAACATATCTTCGAATGCCAGCAGCGGTTGGTAGTTCACTATGTATTTCGGGTCGATTTGTAATTCCAAATGATTAATTTGGTCTAATAGTTTTTCGTAATCTATTCGTAAAGAATCTATCGTTTCGATTTCAGTCAAAAAGGTTTCCCGCACTGCTTCTATATGAATGTTCTTTATATAATCACTTATATTCTGCATACGCGAAAAGAGTATGTCCCTCTTGGCATAAAGCGTTTTAATTTTGATTTCACTTCCACTAACTGCCATTTTAAACTATTATAATAAAGTTATATCAATCACAATTAATCTCACAACGCACAAACAATGAAGGATGGACACTCGGTATGCCGTATTACGTAATTAAATCGAACACCTGCGCAGCGAGTCGAGGTGACGCGTCATTTGCACTCAATAATTTTATCAAGATTGTGGGTAAGCGTATCAAACGGTTCCTATTACACTGTTTCAATTATTTAATAGGCTTTAAATTTAATCAAATACGAGCGCTATAAAACTAATAATTCTGTTTGCGAGTATCTAATCAAAATTTAAATTTAAACGAACACTATTTAAGTCTATTCTATAAATTAGAGTGCATTATCTAATTAATTAATTCAACAATTCGACCAAAATCCTGCCGAAGTGACCATAAAATGGTGGAGCCACGTGTCTAAGGCTGCCGAAGTCTAATTCCCCGGTCGAACCTTAAACCTATTACGCGAGATATTAACTAAAGTGGACTGTATATGCGGTTGCTTCTACGCTTACGTAAAGGCGACTACTATAGCATGCGGTATAATGCACTCGCTCTTCCCTAAAACTAAACTATTATTGTGCCAAATAGCTGAAAAGGAATCCTGCCTTATTAGGAGAACAACAAAATTGGAGCGGGTTAAACTATGTAAGGCAGGAGCTAATTAAAGGAATATTGACTCACCGGGGTTTCTTCTATTTGTGTAGAGCACTATAGCTGCAACTTCTGGAACTTCTTTTAGACAGACACTCTGGGGCCCCAGGGGTGCGTCGGGAGAGAAGCGTTGTAGTTTCAACGACGACTGCGGTGGAAAGAGCTGTTGTTCCAATGACTGGCGCGGTGGGAAGAGGACGCGCAACGGTCGCGCGTGTCTTATATGTCCTCGGCTCCGATGATTACGTGACATTCTAGAATCATCTTCATGCCCCTCCCACCCCACCACCCCGATGTGTCGATAGGAGGGTACGAATGATATCGTTTTTTCGGAAAGGAACAAGCGGCTTGGCACCTCTACCGTCAAATATAATAATCCAATGGTTTTTTCCGCGCAACCAGTAGTTCTTGCTTTTTTAATGTAGTATGTACCAGTAGCAATTATAAGTGTTAAAATAAAACACCAATCTTTCAATCTATAAATATGAAATTTAGTTACATATATAATATGGAAGAAAAATATACATTTATGTATACAATATGTAACGTAATTGACGCACACCCTCAGACACCCCAATTAGTATATTATGTTATAATCATAATACACACACTGAAATTTTAGTTAAACATTTTTATGCACTGATTATTTACCAAATTAGTTATACTAATTCCGGAAGAATGTTGTGGTCACAGTACAAATCCACGAACGCAAAGACTTTAACGTGCTTCAAATAACGTTCATTTTTCTTTATTTTTATTGAATGACAGAATTAGTAAAAACACAATAAAACTGCACTCTTAAAAGTCTTATTGCCTTAAGTTACGGTCCATTTCAGTTTGTTTTGACTGTACAGATTTAGTGTGACTGTAATTTACGTAGCTTTAATTATTTTTGGAATAAAAAATTACCTATATTAAAAATGATAGGAATCGATTCAGTAAAAGATTCTGAACAAACTACTTTCTCAAAGTGCGTTAATTACGTTACATATTGTATAGTCCATTGTCAGCACCATTTTTATGTTTATGAATATATTATGAATAAAATAATAGCTAAATAACAGCTTCTGAAGTCGGTGCTGAGACAGTGTAAACATTACTTTTTTTTTTAAGTTCTTTAATCGGATTTATTTTCTTAAAAAAATTTATTATTCTTAATTTGTATATGTTGTATATTATTAAAACTACCGGAGTTTCCAAATCAAAATGTCCGAAAGCGTTCTCTAGTTAGCCCTGAAACACCAGGGGTTGGCTTTAGGCTTTTAACTGGTGCGAGTCCGACATTAATTTATTAGGTGGTAGAGATATGCTACAGCTATACTGTGGCTGTAGCACGAATGGCACGTAGGCTCGGCCAGGGAAGAACCACGCTCTCACAGAAAATCAGAGAAGAGCAGAGAACCGGAGACCCTTTTTACTGCAAATAAGACATTCCATCTGAGTGCTCGGGGGTTACAACACATATGCATTTTGATTCTTAACCGAGGATGTATAATGTCTACGGGAGCCAGCATCCGCTTACCAACAGGTGGACTGTGTGTTTGTTTGTAACCCTTATTCTATAAAAATGGCAGTTCTTGCCTCAGCGAGGCAGGCACGTCTCCATAAAAAAGGTTATGAGTTAATTGACGCTAATAGTACTAAATGTAACATGAACTAGAAGCATTTTATTTTAAACTACCGACTCGCGAACAACCTACCAACACTTTTTATAATAAAGTCCATAGTCTAAAGTAGTCGTCGCCATTAGCACAAGGACACTGGTTGACTGGGCATGAAGTTTACAAATCGCCGCTCCTATTCGGATTCCTACGACTATGTAAAGCTCTCCCCATCAAGCAGTGTGCCGAGATTACTTCATGGTAAAGAGTAGACCAGTGACTAAATCCCTTAGTCGAAACAGCTACAAGGCGGTATGGTGATTTGGTGATTTTGATCGCTATGGAAATTATGAAACAAATCTTTCGGCATACTCCGTACCAACGGAATATCCCACTGCTTTTATTGATTAACATTCAGTGGAACATTATCGTTTGGAGAGATTATTTGCCATATCCACTAATTTCTGCAGCAAAGCACAGGTTTGCTTTATAATTTAAAATTATACAAAATAAGTTACTGACATTATGGAAACATGAAAAGCGGGCAACGCAATGCTGGAAAGATTTCTTACACCGATACCTCCAATATATATCCAATATATACTTCCTCCAATGGTATAGATACCTCCAAATCGTAAAATTAGCATGCCTCCAAACTGTTGTATTTAAAAATAAGTATAGAATTTTTTCTGTGCTCTTTGAAGATTACTATAAATTTCTTTTAAAATATCTTAACATTTCCAAACTAGACTTGTTTGGAGTATGTAAATCTAGGTACAAAAAGACAGTATTTTAAAATAGTAAGAGTAATATCCCCCATATTAAAGATATACAATTTATTAACATAGTTTAAAAATTGATCAAATTTTGTTTCTAAATAGGTGTAATACTATCGAAAAACAAAGAAGTTTCAAGCAGTTATAGTGATTCTGCAGTGACAGTTTTTATGGAAAAATATAATCGAAATGTTGTATTACAGTATCTCTGTTAGAGTTACTAACTATTAGTAGTAATTATTACTAAAAATAATATATTACTGTAAATAAATATTTCACATTAATGGCTATTTGGATCAAGACCAATATTTTTAAAATTTAAATAATTTTGAGAGAATTGTGAATTTCATAAGAAATAATTGATTTAGAAAATAATCTATTTCCGCTGTTTTTGAACAACAAGAAATGCCAAGAAAGTATACTTTAATTTTCTGTTGTACATATGGGAGAGCTCAAAGTTGGTCAAGTAATAAGGAACTTTAAGGAAGTTGTCATTTCGACGATTTAAAAGATAAATTGCGGTATTTTTAATATTTTTAGAATTTCTGTCCGAAAGAAGAATGAGAGTAACTAACATACCTATAGTATATATAGACAGAATTAATAAACAAAATTACAAAAAAAAAACGGCAGTATAACCCAAAGAAGCGTTTATCTTTAATGTACGCCGCCGCCGGCCGCTGCTGCTTGCTGTTTCAAACTTGATAATTCCAGGCAGCGATAATTATTCCACATAAAATTTACAAATATTATTTAATTAAAATTTAATTTGATTATTTTTAAACCGAGTTTTCCGCAGTAAAGTTATTTCTATGTTGTTACGTTGTAGCACGTATGGGTTGGCTCGACCGGGGAAAGACCTCACTCTCACAGAATACCAGCGTACAATAGTAGCTTAATGCTTCTCGACGCCCCCCGCGAATAATCCGGTAATTGTAAAAGTGTAAATGTTCAGGAAGTATAAAAATCATTTTTCCTTAATAACTCCATTAAACAACAAGTATCAGAGACTTTTTATATCGCATATGGAAGCTAATTTTTTCAGCTATCTGGTTATTTCAACAAAATTTAAGTAGTCCCAAGGGCTTCGTTATAATTTAGCTGGATGCATTTTACTATATTAGTGTAGGTCAAGCTCTGGTCAGTAATGTCACTTACGATATTGTTCGTGTAAATTTATATTTTCGACGGCAACAGTAAAATCTTGTGGCGCTATTATTCGTGTAATTTGTTTTGTCTAATGAACATTTGTAAAAAGCAATTATTAGGTTATTCGATTGTTTAACAGTAACGTACATTTTATTGTTATGACTATTACTGTTTATTCGAATAGTTTACTTAAGTATTATTTGATAATTATTATAGTATATTTTATGAAATAAAGGACATTAAAGTAAATAAAACAACTTTGGTTAGTTTGACAAAACACGATAGTTATTATTATCATAAAAAGAGACACTGCACTGAAGACACGACTATTACACATGATTACACAATCATGAAAATTATAAAATGGTCCAGTTAAAAATCTTAATCGGAATCCTCATCGTGACCCGATTCAGTATCACAAAAGCTTAAGTTCCTATAAAATGGTTGATAATGGTGGGGAATTGCTTGGGAGTTACACAGTTTTAGGAGATCATTATACAAAGCTTTTTTTTAATAGGGAGGGGGGGGGATTGTCGTATGCCGGCTTTAATTCAATACTTTCAATTGTTTGGACACCTGTTTCTGCCGACGCTGTCTACTTCTGCATGCATCGTAATCCAATTCAATATAATCCTAATCAAAATCATATTTGAAAAGAAAACAGTTAGGCTTACTGTATGACACACTAACATCCATCACATCGGACCATCGTACTTTTTCTCCTGTCTAATCTTGAAGCCATCTTTTGGGTTCAACAAGTTCTTTTATGTCGAGGATTTCAGGTTGTTGCACTTCTTTTAGGATGTATTTGTCTCCGGAGAGTTTAGCGTTCATGATGATACTATATACTTGGTCCGGTGTGTACAAAACTTTGTTTTTCAGAGCTCTTTCAATACATGCGTGCATGGAGTCGCCTTCATTTTGGCTATGCCCACCAACAAAAAACCGATGGGTAATGTCAATTTGAAGAGTCATTACAATGTAAAGATACAATGCAAAAATGTATCTGTTTTTATTCTGGCCATAACAACCATCAGAGTAAAATATAATTTTTCGTATACCTTTTTCGTGTACGGTCTTGACAAATTGAAACAAGCAACTCCCTATTTCGATGCACCCTTTGTTTCCGATTTGAGCTTGCCAAACGTAACAGAACCCTAATTTGTTTAGAGCGTCAAAAACTGTAAAATTATAAATCGGGTATTTACGTTTGTAGCGGAAAATTGATACATCAGACTGTGGTACATTCAAAACTTTTTCTAAATCAAAAATGGTTACAACGGTGTCATCTTTATTTAGTGTTCCTTTTTCTTCTTTTTTAATTTCGCGAACTCTTTCTTTCATACTCAAATGTTTCCTGTAATTTTATTCTAAACCCGCCTTTTCAACGGAGTCAGCTTGCTGATATGGTGAACATAAAGTGCACTGATCCTTTTTAGGCTTAAAAAAGGAATAGTTGTAGTTAGTATTAAACACTCTTTCATACTGTCGTTTTGAAGCCATCTCAACAATATCTGGATAGTTCTGATTTGCAAACCATGACTTGTAAAGTCGGTAAATTTTTGAAATATTAAGAGATTCAGACAAATATTCTCGTTTAGACTCTTTTATCGTGTAATGCGATTCTACTTTGGGAAATAAATTAATATGATTTCTGATACTGTCTTCTGTATCTAGCTTTATTTGATGTGGTCTATTCTGATGCCCGCCTCGTTTATCGATCAAACTTTCATCTCTTTTAATTTTTTCTAAGGCCGTGTAAATCATTTGCTCAGTAATAGAAAGAGTGTTTAAAAAATACATTGCATACTTGGATTTCTTCATCTTTGAGGGGAAAATAGTATTTTAATGTTTGAGATCGGTTACTTTTTCTATTTACGGTTACCCTTTTAACATCATTGGATTTAACATGTCGTGTAATGTATTGCCATTGAAATTATCGATTGGCAAGTTTATAAAAATTAGTATGTAGGGCTAAACTGTCTTCTGTATTGAATTTTAACCCGCAACCTTTTTTACAGGCACAATTACTTAAAATATTCTTTTTCTCATGATGTTTTTATTACGAGCACCTTCATATGCTTGGCCTGAATTTTTAAGTTTCTTGGTCTTATTGTATCTCCATTCACTTGAGTCTCCTTTACGTTTTCTAATAAGCTTTTTTGGTTGGAGTTGATTTTGATTTTCGAATTCAGATATTTGGTTCGTTAGTTCGTTTATATCATTGACAGCAGGCACTTCTACAGGGATAGCTTGTATGGGTGTTCCATGTTGGCCAAGTCTGTCAGGTTCCTCATCAACAGACTTGGTTGATCAATACAATCCAAAGGGTTTAAGTTCATATTATTGTTAATGTCCTGTTCTATCAAATTTTCTTCAGAATCCTTTAAAAATATTCCTTCTACGTCTAATTTCTCTTGATCGGCTTCGCTAAGTTTAATAAGGTTTATGGTCTTTGGATTTTTTTTGTTGTTTTTCTCTTCATAATAGCTTATAACGCTTCGCAAACTTGTGTCTATTTCACAGTCATTTATCAAACAATTTTCTGCATTAAGTCCTTCATTTTGCTCTTCATCTGATATATTGTTTGAATCGTTGTTTATCTCTATAGCTTTATCAACAGTAATGCTGTCAGTGTCGGGAGATTCCGGTTTAATTGTTATTTCAATTTTGAATTTTTGCAAAACGTAGTTCGTTTTTTTCACCGGAACTTTCTGTGGACTTTTCATCGGAACTTCATTAATTCTGAGTTAGTTATGTTACAATTAGAGCTGTTAGGTTTAGCTGGTGTTAGTCTTTTTTCTAGGTCGTCACTTGGTGATTGAAGGGTTATCTCAGCAAGGTTATGTATAGGTAATTATCTGTGTTCATTCACTGGTGTATGTGTAATATCTAGAAGTTTAAAAGGTGTATTATCTTGCTTTTTCGGAGAATTAAAAAAGTTCGTTTAACAAATGACAATAGGAGACGCCACAAAAGCAGTTTCACTACAGTACTACTATTACACTAGTTATATTTTACATTTTTTATGCTATACACTTAGGTTACGCTTTAATATACATAACATAACTAACAATTTAATAAACACGCATATCGGAACAAAACACTAAGTAGGTAGGAAGTACCTATCTAGTTACCCTTTTCTGTAATCACAGTATATAAAGACACTCACCTTTTCTGCTAAGATCTGCTTGTTCCTTGACAAAGTTGAACAATAATTTTCTTCTGGATGTACTATATGATTTTAACTGACAACATAATTATTACAATATTGTCATATAATTCACTTCACAAAGTATAGGTTAGTTCAAATGTATTTAAGACACAAATTCACTTCCTAACCAATCAAATAATTACTTGCAGTACTTTTCACTCGAACGGACTCTGTGACTAATATTAGGTAAACAAACATTATTATAGGACGACCGAGCGAAGTGGGCGGAGCAATAGCTCTTGCCGTTGCAATAGGCATAACCGAAGACGGTACATGTCCTTACAGGTTAAGAAAACGAGCGTGGTGTATTGGTAATAGTCTATTTATGTTCAGATGATATATTATAACTTACACGAATAATATCGTAATATCAATATAGAAAAGTGTTGTGTAAGGGGCCTTTCGATTATGAGTGTAGCTGGAAATCATTTTCTTAATAAATCCCCGAATAAGCCTGTACTAGCACTTACTTAAATAAGGTAGAAAGCTATTTACCCGAATAATATCGTAACTATGTTGAATGTCAAATCACATTGATATTATTTTTCGTAAAGATCTAAAACCATATTATTCCTTTTAAATACATTTTAATGAATTTTTATGGAATATACGCGTAGTTTTTCATATCTTCGTAAATAAAGATAGAAAAATGCTGAAAAAAATTTACATGGTGTATTTTAACCTCTCGATGCCGAAAAACGCATAACATGAAAAACCCCGTAATAGGTCATTACCAGATTATTCGCGGGGGACGTCGTTCTGTATTTTGGACAGTGAGTGTAGAGAACCGGAGACTCGTTTTACTGGAAATGAGATATTCTATCTTAATCATCGCGGGTGACAACGCATCTGCATTTTGATTTGCAATCGAGAATAGATGTAGACGTCTTTGGGCCACAGTAACCACTTACCATCAGGTGGACTGTGTGCTTGTTTGACTCTCTATTCTACAAAAAAAAACTATTATAGACGCAATGACTGTTACGGAAATCTCCCATAATTCTGCGGTTTTCTTTACATCAATGGTTTTGAAATATTTTACAATACGTTGTGGTAATACTTTCTTAACTTAAAATTCTTTGAAACAGTTTAAGAAACTGGGTAACAAACTGTTTGAATAATGACGCAGTGGCGGTTGGAGAAGTATTCAATGACTCTGTTGTCAAGATAGGAGTACCAGGGAAATATTTATCAAACACCGCTGCGACTTCTTGAATTGATCTAGTGGATTTTTTATTAATTTTCAATTACAAGTTTGTGTTATGAGGTTTCCCTTTACAGGTTTCAATATTAATTAAACTCCACGTCACTTAAATTTTATTTTTATCAGTCTTAATTTTGTTCCTTATATGTAAAGATTTGGTTATGGAGCATTCTTTTAAATATTACAGAAGAATTTTTGACATATTCTCTAAAATTATCGAAATGATGATACGATTTTTCATGGTAAAATTCATATAATCTTAGCCTGCTCTTATGAATTTCTACTGTCACCATTCATCAAGTGTCTTGCGACTGTTTCTGGAGAATATTTAAGAAGTAAAAAAGTAAAAAAAGTTAAATTACAGCCTAAACACGTCCCACTGCTGGGCATAGGCCTCCTCTCATTTCTGAGAGGGTTTTAGGGCAAGAAAGTGTCTGCCGCGCTGCCCTAATGCGTGTTGGCGAACTTCACACGTCTTCGAAATATTTTTTTTTCTTTTTCCTCAGAAATGCAGGTTTCCTCACGATGTTTTCCTTTACCGTTGAGCACGTGGTAAACGGCTTGAGAAGTAAATGTCTTATTAATTTCATTATATATAAGGTTATATGCAATGAAAAATATAAATAAAAAAATATTAGGCATTGTAAATAATACTACACATAACATTGATATATTAAAAGGGAAGATACGTTACACGCTAATATCGCAATCACTAAACCTGGGCTCGGCGCACGACTACAAGCACCAAAATTTACACATCTGTTATCTTAAACGCAAAATTATATTTAACGATAGACAAGGACAGAAATAGGAAACGTCGTAGTTGTGCGAGCGAAATCGCGTCATCGCGAAATCGGGCATCACGTGCGTATCGTGTCTCTCACGCATGTTTTCTCGCTCTTACAAACGAGCCAAGTACGGGCAATCCCGTAGTTATGTAGGACCGGGCGCTTTGATTTAGTGACCTATCTTCCCCTTTTAATATATCAATGACACATAATTAGTCTAAACTGTTCTTGTAAGAAAGCGATGGAAGCTTTTTTTACCATGCGTTTTGTATTAATCGCGACAAACTATACACCCAACAAAATGTTCTCAATTTTCTGTTTGTTTTGTGTATATAAGGTAATAAAACTAGTTGTCCATAGTGACCTAAACTTAGTTTTTGAATTATTAATTTGTTGATTGGTACAACATATGTAAAAATATTATCAATGAAAGTTGAACCTGCATTACATGTAGCTTCAAATAATATATAACCAAGATTGTACGATTTAAACAATGAGCAAAATTTAATACTGATTGAAGAAGCTAACAGGAGGTGGACATTAAAGTCTCAGCACACTACAAGAGATTTATACCGTTTATTGGGCTTATTTAAAAAAAAATTTCCACATTTTTTTCAAAGGTATCCATTACTCGATCTCGTCCCCTCCGAACTTATCAAGCATCTTACACATGACAATGTAACGTAAAATATATCTAGACCGGTTACAGATATTATTGTTCAAGGTGGGAGACGTGGCGATTATGGTAAATCATCCCTACAACTAGTAGTTTTCTGTATCATTTTATTTTAAAGTACCCGGTTGACCGAGCTTTGCTCGGTATTTTTCGCTCGGTTTTTTTTTATTCGTGTGTTTTGGAAATTATATTTAGATACAAATTACATACTGATGAAATATGAATAATATTTTTTGATCTTAGCGACATAATAGAAAAAACTGAACTGGTTATTTGAATAAAAATCATGAGTGAAATTAGTTTAATTTAAATTTTCGTGTTTTTAAAAAATACTAAAAAAAGGGCTCGATAAAATAGATTTTCTCAAAAAAGAAAGGAACTTGAAAAAAAAATTAAAAAAAGTTGGTCGGTCGGCCTGGGCTCGAACCGGGGTGTTACGATTCTGTGACCGCCCATTATACCAATTAAGCTATTTATAAACATTGACAATTCGTCAAAATTTACCTTCTTATTCTAACGATATTGTAGCAGTTTTTCATTGCCTAAAAACACGGACAAAAAGACATTTTCTAAAAATAAATCCTAGCTAGATCGATTTATTATCCCCGAAACTCCCTGGACACTAAATTTTATGAAAATCGTTGGAGCCGTTTCCGAGATCCCGATTATATATATATATATATATACAAGAATTGCTCGTTTAATAGTAGTACCCGGTTGACCGAGCTTTGCTCGGTATTTTTCGTTCGATTTTTTTAATTCGTGTGTTTTGGAAATTATATTTAGATACAAATTACATACTGATGAATTATAAATAATATTTTTTGATCTTAGCGACATAACAGAAAAAACTGAACTGGTTATTTGAATAAAAAATCATGAGTGCAATTATTTTTATTTAAATTTTCGTGTTTTTAAAAAATACTAAAAAAAGGGCTCGAAAAAAATATATTTTCTCAAAAAAGAAAGAAACTTGAAAAAAAAAATAAAAAAGTCGGTCGGTCGGTCTGGGCTCGAACCGGGGTTTTACGATTTTGTGACCGCCCATTATACCAATAAGCTATTTATAATCATTACCAAACTGTCAAAATTTACCTTCTTATTCTAACTATATTGTAGCAGTTTTTAATTGCCTAAAAACACGGACAAAAAGACATTTTCTAAAAATAAATCTTAGCTAGATCGATTTATTATCCCCGAAACTCCCTGGACACTAAATTTTATGAAAATCGTTGGAGCCGTTTCCGAGATCCCGATTATATATATATATACATATATACAAGAATTGCTCGTTTAATAGTATAGGATAGGATTTAATTGCTTTGATTGTTGGAAATGTAAGATATTTTTTGTTAATTAATCACTATTAATAATTATCATTAAAATTGTGAAAGTGGATGAATATAAGAGTAGTTTCTCTACTACAGGCCTAAGAAAAGATGAATGACGGGTAAAAGAGGAAAATAAAAAAGAAAGACATACTATGCTGACCCCAAACAACTTGGGATAATGACAGAAAGAATAGAAATAATAATAATTATCATTTAAATACTGTCTTTATTATTATTTTTAAGCAAATTTCACAAAAATGAGAAGATTCCTAAATTAACTGTATGTTTTTCAAAAATGTTACGCGGTATCTTCATCAATTAATGTGAACCGATTTTGATGATATTTTTTATAAAATAAACTACAGGGAATATCAAGTTTGGAGAAAGATTCCATTCTCTAAGGATGGCAGAATAGTTACGAAGTTTCTAATGTATTTACATACCTAATATTTCTTACTCAGGGAATATTCCTCCGTTAATTCAGGTTACGAAAATGAAACTTTAAGAAATAAATAAAAGTCATTTACGTCATGCCTATGGCGATACCCACTGGACGAAATGAAACGGTAGACTTAAATATATGGTCATTATACATTATTTTATTTACATTAGCACCCATGTCAATGTAAATAAAATAATGTTATAATATATTTTGTTACACTGCCACAACACAGCAGTTAAAATAAAATTGAACTTTTAATGAATAGTAAAAACCGACTTTACCTAAAAAGAATAAAGTAATTCCACTTAATAGCTTCTGAAGTCGGTTCTTAGATATGATGTATAGAAGAATTAAAACGATTGTGCGATAAGAGTTGTTAGGTTCTGTTACGCTGCCACCACACCGAAAATCAACTTAATTTAATTCTCTTTAATATGTTTGTAATTTGAAAAATAAAGTATGGTGTCATTTTCATCTTCCTGTTCATTATATCGCTGACATTATTGGCTTCAAAATAAACTCTTTAGTCAGTCTCATAGCAATAACAAGATGAATGACGAAGCGACGAGCCATTTTATCTATATTGAACTTTTCACATTTTGACGTTCTCTTGTGATGTTTGTGAGAGTGGCTTTTACTATAATTGGTTGGAAACGAAGGGAATATTTTGTTACTTGGTTGCATAAGTGAGACACACATACATACATGTCTTTTATGTACGATGAGATAATGTAATGTTATAAATAGCTTTTTGTCAAGATACAACTTTGGTTTGTATTGAAGTTCGTTTATATAATCATAAAAATATATATATGATACAAATAATAGCAGTATTTGTTGATGGTAGCCCGACTATCACAACGTATTATGTGAGAGCAAAGGCAATTGGGAAGAGTTTTTGTGGTGCTGGAAGTATTTGTTTTAACTGCTACACTACGAAAGTAGATCACGACATATTGTATACATGACGTTGCAGCCTATTGGTCGTTCAGGGTTCAGATTAGATGCCTAAAAGTCTTAAGATCTTTTTCTTACATTTGCTTCAGTGGGGCGAAAGAGGGCGACAGAATTCCAAGGCTACTGACGCAACCATAAGTATCCAAACAGAAATATTAAAATTAAATTATATTTGATTTCAAACAGATTTTTTATTTAAAATTTAAACCCTTAGTTATTTATAATAATAGTAACGTACACCGACATGAAATTGTACCATTAGAATGTTTTCATATGTAGAATACATAGAAAAGGGTAGAGTTACATACTGAAGAAATCTGTGACAAAACAGCTAACAGTTCTCGTTCTAAGTTAATCTGGTATCGAAAAACGGTTTATTAATAATGTGAATAGATTAAATACTATTAAATAGTACTACTGTAGAATATATGCGCTTTAGCTTAACACTTATTGAATATATAAATGGTAGATAAAAATTAATTAAAGAGAAATAAAGTACTAATCGTTTAAGGATATTTTGTTGTGAATTGCAATCGTATAAGTTAAGATGTTCTTGCAGATTGGATGGAATTACTACTACCTTGACTTTAATTATCTTCCATTCAATTCCAAAATGATGGTGTAGTAGTCTTTGCAAAGAAAAAAAAATACGGACATATCAGTCGAGGAGCCTAATATGCTAGATTGTAGCAGGTTATTGGTGAAAGTGAGTCATGAAACTGCTGTCCTTACTGTTTACAGACCTTGTGGTTTTAAGCAAATAGACAATTTTATCACGTCATTAGACATTACACTTGGGAAACTGACGTCGTTCAAAAATATAGTGTTAACGGGTGATATGAATATTGATATTAACCCAGAAGGCAGTGAAGGCGGAGCAAAAGACTACCTTAATATATGTGCATGCCAGGGCCTGCGTCCAGCACATTTGCTCCCTACACATCTAAGTGGTTCTTGTTTAGACCACATTTTACTAAAAACTAGGTTACCATCTATAACCCTTGCCACCAGTCCTATAGTAACCGATCATAGTGCCGTCATTCTTAACTTAAGCCTTAAATAATTGTAAGTACTCTATTACTAAAATTAATATGAAAAACCTTGAACAAGCAATTTAAAACATTGACTTTAGCCCAGTTTATAAAACCGATGACGTAAACATCTCTTTGCCTTACTTAATAAATAACATACGAAATGCCATTGCTAGCAATACTTCGTACAGAACAGTAGCTAAAAAAATAATAACTTAAAGCCTTGGATTACACCTGGCCTGATTAGGGGCATGAAACACAGGGACAAACTACACCTGATGGCAAAGTCCTCTTCAGATAATTTCATTTTACAAATTTCATATAAAAGATATAGGAATTTTTGTAACAATTTATTAAAAAAGTTGAAGTATAATTATCTTACAAACTTACTAGAAGAGTCTGGTAGAGATAATAAAAAGATTTGGCGGCATGTAAAAGATATTGCATTTATTTCCAAACAGCGTGAATCTTCGCCAGAATTATTACAAAATAATGTCTCACCGCTTATATCAGCAAATACAGTAAATAATTACTTTGTGAACGTTGGTAAAAATTTGGCTGAGCAGATAACAAAAAATTCTAACAATAATCGTGAATACAGGGCCACTTAATTAACTCAAAAAAAACTGCCAATTAAGCTCCTTCACATTATTAGATACGGATAGGGTATCCGTATCTAATAATGTGAAGTATAAGTGAGATGGAAAGGATTATAATGGGACTGAAAGAAACAAGCGCGGTTGGATGGGACGGATTACCCACTGGTATATTAAAAAAGTATAGACAAATTCTAGTACTACCATTAACCCATATTTTCAGAATTTGTCTCTCTGAAGGAATTTTCCCAGATTGTTTAAAAAAAGCAATTGTAGTTCCATATTCAAATCGGGGGACAAAAAAAAATGTTTCCAATTATCGACCTATCTCGATACTCTCATCAACATCTAAAATATTTATTTAAAAATTAATTAACAACAGATTAATGAATTATTTACAAAGTAAAACCATATTATCGAATATGCAATATGGTTTCAGGTCTAAACTATCCACTGCTGACGCTGTGCAGGAAATGACCGATTACGTCTCTCAAGAATTAGATAAAGGCAACCAATCAATTGTCATTTTCCTTGACCTTGCAAAAACATTTGATACGGTTTCTATTCCTATCCTATTAAATAAGTTAGAGAGCATAGGTATTCGAGGTAAGCAGCTTCAACTTTTTGAGAATTATTTAGAAAATCGATATCAATGCATAAAAATCGATAAGGTTGTTAGCTCTGAACAAAGAAATACTCATTTTGGCGTGCCTCAAGGAAGTGTATTAGGGCCAACCCTATTTTTGATTTATATCTGAAATCTTGAACTTAACTCAGGTAAAATAATATCTTACGCAGATGATACCGTGCTATTTTTTTCCGCAAATACAGTGGACAAGGTTTATTCATATGCTCAGCAAGGTTTGATAGAGTTAATAAATGGCTCCAACAAAACATATTAACACTGAACACGGACAAAACTAAATATATTCATTTTTATATGCACAGCTCAACCCAGCATATAACCATTTCAGAACTTTATGCACATCAATGTTACTCAGTCACAGAGTCTAAATGTTACTGCCCAGTTATTTCTAAAACAAAAACTGTTAAGTACCTTGAAATTATTATAGATTCTACGTTTATATTTAAAAACCACATAAACCACCTATGCAATAGAGTTCGTAAACTAATGTTTGTTTTTTAAAAAAAAATTCGTTCTTATGCTGATAATAAGGTAGTAAAACAAGTATATTACGCATTATGTCAGTCAATACTCACCTATTGTATAACCTCTTGGGCTAGAGCAGCTAAAACTACACTACTACCACTGGAACGCGCTCAAAGAGCTGTCTTAAAAGTTGCAACATTCCGCTCTATTCTATTTCCATCCCATCTCTTATACAAATCCTATAATGTCCTCTCAGTACGCCAGTTATTTGTTATGAGCACGTTACTAAAACAGCACTTAAGATTGCCTAAAAGAAGAGAGCTCACTGATAAAAGGCGCAAAGATAAAGTAATTGAAACTAACATTAGAATAAGGCATTATTTCATGCATAGATTTTTTTACATTCCTCGGCCCTTTTTTGTATGATCAAGTCAATGCAATTTTGTATATATATCCATTAAAAATGGCAGACTGTAAAAAGGTAATTCGAACATGGTTACAAAATTTGTCATACGATGATACGGAGAAGTTGCTGATTGTTTTAAGTTAATTAATATAATAAGTAAATTAATGATAATATATTTTACCCAAATAACCATTATTAGTTAGTACGTTATTCATTTTATATAAGAAGCAGAAAATATTTGTTAATGTATCTTTTAGCACATACACGTGAGATACAGGTTTATCCTAGTTCAGGTGCCTGTTATTGTAGACTATTTTTAAGTTAAGACTTATTGGAATAATTTGTACAGTTTATCAAAATAAAATAAATTATTATTATTATTTTTGGGGTATCTGTATAGTTTTCTCATCTGGTTGGTTTCTATAAATTATATAATTATAAAATTAATAAATTATTATTATTATTATTAAAATTATTATTATTAACTTTGTAGGTAAAAACCGGTATTAAGTACACAGGGTTATTTTTCAAAGAGTAGCCAAAATTCAAATATATAGATAATGATATAGCAAGTTATTCCAATTTTTGCAAATACGAATAAATAGGGCTTCTACTTTTTATTTGAAGTTATCTCAAATTGAATATGATTTATGGGAACGTTTTTGTCTACCAATCGACCCTTACAAATGTGTGCGTGCACAGTAAAATCACTTAAGGCACAGAAAAAATAATAGTACTACCACAGAAGTTGTACTCCTTTGATGTTGACTGCTTGCCGACGTTTAATAGCTTACATAATAACTATCAATTAGATAAATCACGCACGCGAGCTAAATAAAACTTTGTCGCTGCGCGCGAGTGTCCATATTACTTTGCATCTTTTCCCCTTCCCACCTCACAGCTGACTTTCCGTGGTTACTTAAGGATGTCAGTAAAGAGTGATAAAATACATTGCGAAATGTTTATTAAGTTACTTAGGTGAAGTACTCGTAACTATTCTGACTATGTTCGACTGACCATATTTTTACTACTTGTAAATTCTACGATGCCCAACGAATGCACTTGCAGGGCCATTCTCGGAAAATTGACACAGACGGACAGTGAAGAAACAACAAATAAACCTTAAAAACGATTTCTAAGAGAAACGTGATCGTATTCTACTTAATTAAACTACTTGCTAGTAAACAAAGTTTTAATTTCAGTATTTTGTGTTATTATAACTTAAAATATTTTAATTACAGAAGGGTATTCAACTAAGTTTTGTAATAAAGTACGTAGGTATTACTTCTGTAGATAAATTATTACTTAATTCTTTTTGCTATATGTACCTAAAAATTAAATAAATTCACCTTTTATAACCTCTTACTAAAATCCTTCGGTAACTAATAGAATGATATATCTGAAACCTTTTGTTGGTCATTTAGCATCTATCCACGCAACAGTTATAGTTGGAACGGCTTTTTGTCATTACAATTGATCAAATAGGTAATATATACATAATTTATATAATTTTTGAATTATATTGAATTTTTTTTAACTATTTTATCCTACAATTAAATATACTAAACCTAAAAGCTACTTCAATTAGTATTTACAAAAAACTATTTATGTAAACAGCGTTAAAAAACTTTAACATTCAATCTTCTACAACGTGCTAGCCCCGATTGAGTATGTTGCCCTGGCTGCCTTGCGATTGTAGGTATTTATT